>JAFBJQ010003357.1:9089-19783 GCA_016785345.1 Trinectes maculatus
TGTATGTCACTCTCAATCATATGTTAACAATCTCAACAAGGTATTTGTGATACATAGGTTTTGTTTACGGAACATGGTATCCGATGCATCAATAATACTTACTTCAGTTATTACAAACTCTCTTAGTATTCTCTTTGTACTTTGTATTCTCTTTGTACTATGTTTAGTTTGGAGCTCAAAGGGGAAAATATGTAATATCTGGAGCTCCATATGTGGTTATATTTAAGTTAAGGAGCCCAGCTCTAAAAGTCTAGGTCCAAACAAAGAGATGGGTTTCTCTCTCTCCCTCTGATGATGTTTATTTGCCTTTTCTGTAATATTCCTAATATTCCAAGGTAGAGGTACTAAGAATGGCTTAATGTAGTCTAATATAGTCTAACACACAGTATATGCTGTATATGTTGTACATACGAGCAATCCACCGGCGTATGTTCTATCACTGACAACACCTGAAAAACAAAAGGAACTTTTATGTGTTGCAACTGGATGCTGACTCACTGGTGTCTGAATCATAAGGAATCACACCCAGGAATCACATCTGATCAATTTGCCAGAAACAAAGTAGCAGAAAGAGAAAAATGTAAAGTCAACAACAACATTCTGTACAAGTTTCTGAAAATGAGCCTGAAATGTGTTCAAATCACTGTAATATACAGAATTTACATAAACCAAGAATAGACTAGACTCTGATACGTGGGGTAAATTGAATAAACTTAAATGTGAACTAAATGACATATTGAACAGGAAAACTGAATTTGCCCTTTTCTGTACCAGGCAGAAATATTTCGAGCAGGGAGAACGAGCTGGTAAAGTACTGGCACACAGAGTAAAACAAATACAATCTCAGAATGTTATCCCATCGATTTTTGATAAAGACAATAACCTTATTCGAGCGGGTCACATATAGAGTGGCTGGGAGGGAAGACTTATTCAATGAGTTGTGGGGTCCATTCCTAGCTCAATTGCTGGACATGTAAGGTTGTCACCACCTACCTATATTTTATCAGATTCAGGTACAGGATTAGTATAGTATATAGACTTCCTGGGGTGTTTTGTTTTGTCTTGTTTTGTTTTGTGCATCTATGTTTTGTGGTGTAGATCTGGCTTGTTTTTTTCATTGTTGCTGGACTGCATTTCCTTTTTTCGTTGTTTGTTTAAAGAAAAAAAAAAGACTGGGCAGATACTGTAACTGTGACAAAGTAACATGTATTGGTTTGTATTTGTCTAGCATAAACATCAATAAAAAAAAAAAAAATAAAAAAAAAATTAAAAAAAACCAAGAATAGACTTTCTAAAAATATACTTTTTTTCCTTCTTTTAGTATTGGAGGACTTATTCTGGATGTGTCTGTGTCAGATCCAAATCTGGCAGGAATCATAGTTTATGCTCCAGTCATAAATGGTAAGTTGACTGTAGTTAGAAGTTTTTTTTTAAAACATAAAAATCGCTGTTTTATCATAATAATCCGCAAGGATATGTCTGCCCACTGCTTAATACAATAATTCTTCCCACACCCTGATGCATATTATTTTCACAACACTCATTCGTTTACTTTTGCAATTCTTGCCATGTCATAGTGTTTTAGTAAAACTTTCAATATGCTTTGTGTTACAAGATATTTACAGACTCATATTAACATATATACTGTACATCGTAAGTGTGTTATAAATATACCCTAAGATTGCTACAATACATCAATGTGCTATGTAAAGTGTTGAGGCAGGGCCAGATAGCCTTGAAGTTCGTCATGCACTTTGTGATCCAATCTCTATAAAGTCTTCTAAAACTGCAAGTGAGACTCAAAATCTTACACTTAAAAGAGATCACTCGATGCACTCTGAATAGAGTACCATAAGAGTTTATTTGCAATTACAAGGTAAATGTGTTGTGGCAGAAAGAGGTGCATGAGAGAAATCGGGAGTCAGACGCAGGTGTCTGGGGAGTTCTCTATGGGCGCTTTTCCATTAGCGTCACATTGGCTCAGTACACCTCAGCACGGTACGACTAAGCACGGTGCGGTTGGTTTTCCATTACACTGGAGCAGTGTCGCTACGTGGGCGGAGTCTTTCCCTGCTTCCTGAAAGATTACAGAGGGAGCGGGGGAAGGGGGGCGGGCTGTATACTCGGAAACTATGTTACACATCAACAACAACAACAAACTCTGTCTAATGGAGTGACATAAATAGCGATTAGAGTAAATAAATGATATTGGGCAGATTGGTAGATATTTAATAAAGCAGTGTTTAATTCCGTTTTATTCCAAGATGAACAAAAGCTGTAACATGGTGTAACATGACGTGTATGTTAATAATTTGCCTTTAATAAAATTGCACGTCCCCGTGATTTTAAATTGCTCATGTGAAGATCGCGATTTAGATTCTCAAACAATAAATTGTGGAGCCGTACCCAGAAACCATCGGACCAATCCTGCAAAGCAGCACGCTGACATCAGTTTTCAGGTAGACTCAGCTCGCTTGGAATCGCAGCTGAGTGCTTACATAGTTGGAACTGTTTTTGGCCGCTGGGGCCTAGTGGAAAAGTGCCAAAAGCATGCTGAGGTGACGCTAGTGGAAAAGCGACCTTTATTCACATTGGCCCTACTAACAACGTAGTCAGAGATATTTCCCAACATTACAGAACTCAACATTCCTCTGTATACCAAAGATAGTGTGTGTGTGTGTGTGTGTGTGTGTGTGTGTGTGTGTGTGTGTGTGTTGGGTGAGCCGATTGGGTTTCATCCTGTTTACCAGATTCTTTGGCTTTCCCATATCACAAAGATGGTACGCCAGGCAGAAGAAGTAGGTTTTTAGGGCACATTTAAAAGACTCTACCAACTGGGAAGCTCTAATGTGAAATGGAAGGCTGTTCCAGAGCTTGAGACTAGTTTTAGGGGTGTCCAGGAGGAGTTGGTCGGAGGACCTTATGGTTCTGGGTGGCGTGTGGCAACACAGGAGCTCACTGAGATAGTCAGGGGCCAGGCTATTGAGGGCTTTAAAGACAGTTAAGAGCAGCATGATTTATCTTTTGCTGATAGAGCAGAGATTGATGTTTCCCGTAACTTGGTGTAATGATGCGTTTGGCTTTAGTACAGGTCATGATAACCTGGCTCTCAATCTCCTACAGGTCAGTACAGGCCATGATGACTTGGCTCTCAATCTCCTACAAAAGCACAATAAGCTCTGAATTGTTCTGGAACTAACTGATCCTCAAACTTCTGCTTTTATGCTGTAGAGATCAGCCAGAATCTCCACCCCTTTTGTTTTAGTCTGGCCCACTCACAGTCAAGTCAAGTCAATTTTATTTCTTCCAACAAAGTTGATCAAAGTGCTGAACAGTGCAAAACAAGGACAGACAGAGAAAAAAATAAATAGATAAAAAGAATAAAGGAACATTAAAAACAATAAAATCACAGTAATTAGTAGGAAGAAAATAAAGAAGTAAAATGGAAAAGAAAATGAAATTGTCTGAGGTCATTTATGGTACGCCATGCAGAAGAAGTAGGTTTTTAGGGCACATTTAAAAGACTCTACCAACTGGGAAGCTCTAATGTGAAATGGAAGGCTGTTCCAGAGCTTGAGACTAGTTTTAGGGGTGTCCAGGAGGAGTTGGTCGGAGGACCTTATGGTTCTGGGTGGCGTGTGGCAACACAGGAGCTCACTGAGATAGTCAGGGGCCAGGCTATTGAGGGCTTTAAAGACAGTTAAGAGCAGCATGATTTATCTTTTGCTGATAGAGCAGAGATTTGCGTCACAAGATCATCTTACTTATACAATGGTAGGCTCACGGGAATATACTATCCTATTGTGCCAGACACGGGAAGTCCCCGTGGTCCAGCCAAGTCTGTTAGTCTCCACTAAATTAGTACAAGGTTTATAGCCAGGGCAGACCACTCATATAATGGCATAATACAGATATCACACACCCAAAAAGGGTTATGGCCAGGGCAGACTACTTATATAGTGGCCTAAGGCAAATGCTACATATACTAAAAAGGATTATGGCCATGACATCATATTGTGGCCTAAGGCAAATGTCACAAATGTTATATGTTAGGTTGGTTATTCCTTCATTATCAAGGTTAAAATCACTATCAAAGATAAAACCCAGATTCCTAACATGTGGCTGTATGCTGGAGCTGAGGGGACCTAGTATGTCAGCTGAAAATGCTGAAGAGGAGCTTCTTTTAAACAAGATGATCTCTGTTTTTTCTTCATTGAGGTTAAGGAAGTTAGCGTTCATCCATGTTTTTACGTCGCTAAGGCAATTTAAAAATCCCTGTATTGGGTCCTTGACTGAAGACCTCAATGGCAGGTAAATCTGGACGTCATCCATGAAACAGTGGTAGGAAATGTCCTGTTTTTGGATTACACCACTAAGGGGCAGCATGTACGGGAGGAAGAGGGTAGGACCTAGGATGGAACCTTGAGGGACCCCACAGGTCAGGGGAGCTGGATCGGAAGTGACCTAACTGCACAGAGAAACTCCGATCTGTCAGATAGGACCTGACCCAGCAAAGGGCCAAGCCAGTGATGCCAACATGCTGCTCTAGACGCCGTAAAAGGATTGTCTCTGAAGAGACAAACCTATTGGTGTAATTTCTCCACCCAAAAACCTCTTTTCACCAGTCAGGTGCTGCCACATCTGCCACCCTTAGGTTTGGGCGTCGCCAGGTTCTGCTTTTTAAATTAGATCATGTTTTCATCATGTAATCATCATGTTTTGGCACAGAGAGTGGCCAGAATTGGACGACCCCATGCATGCCTGGACATGCCTGGGCCCTGCATTACATCATCATAGACTTGACCTATTTTTCACATAGGCGAAAACAACCTCAGGTCAACATTTTCCAAACAAATATAGATTCTATTGAAAAGTATCAAATGTTGCTGAGATTTGACACAACATATGATAAATATAAATGTATGTATCTTAGAGCCTGCATGTGTTACACACAAGCAATATCAATATCACAAGAAATATAATTACAGAAAAAGACCTACATTTTTAGGGGGGATTCCAAAATAGCAATGTAGAGGCAATTTTTCTCTAAGGTGAGGAGAACCAGACAACAATGGGTCTATAAAGAATTAAGAATTTATTACAAATTAAAATAACCAACAATAATTCAACATTGATCATTACAGAGACAAAGATCACACTTTACTATTTGGCCAAATAGGGTACTGCCTCTCTCTCAAGAGTCTGGATGATATTCAGCCTACAGCTCAGTTCTTTTATACCCTTACTGTCACGTAAACAAGTTTATCCAGACAGTTTGCTAAGGACATCTGGCAGTTCAATGCTCTTCCAGGGTACATAGTTTATTTACATAAGTCATGCAGTAAGCACATGATATTTGGAGAAATCCATTCAACCTGCATGAGGACAGGGTACATGTATGATTAAGCGCACTTACATCGCACTTACTTCGCTGTTCCCACATAATGAATGCCACGGTTGAGGTGCTGAACTACCGATGGGACTGGTGAGGTCCTTGTCTCCTTGTTGGTGGCCCTCTGAAATGGAAATGGTGGTGGTTAGAGTTCAAGTATTTTCAAGTTGTTGAGATTCACCTAGAGTGCAATCTCACCCGGGCCGGGAGCGAGAAACAGAGTAGAGGAGGCAGGCGTTGAATCAAGTAAAAGTATTTATTAACGCAATCTGCAGAGAGCGGAGATCGTACAGCACCCTTTAACAGTGGTATCAGGCAGAGCTGAGAACGATCTGATCTGAAGTTTCCTGAGTCTGAGCTTAAATACTGGCGATGTAGCACCTCCCTTTGCATAAGGCGTGTCTTACTGTGCTTGGCCTGTGTTGCTGCTGACGTGTGTTACTGGACAGAGCTCGTGGTCACATGGTCTAGGGGTGTAGTCTCCATTCTAAACGTCAGCATATCTATGCTGAGCAACACAGGGTGCGTGAGAAACTGTTCCTGTTTTGTCCATAGGTCAGCAACTGTCTGTTTGCTGTTCTGTAGGATAAGGCACTTATCTACAAGGTCATAGGAGACCATATGTTCCGCTCTTTCTGGTACACGCTGTACTTTGAGACATGTATGCATCATATTCACCAAAGTCTAAATCATTTCAATGCAAATTAATCCTGATATGGCCCATTCCATTTATTCACACAACACTGTCGGCTAAACATGCTCTAAATTTAACATACTAAAAGGAACCTCCAGACCGCTTACATTCCCCACGATCCAGAACTTTCACACTTGTTTTGTCTGCAGCAACCATCCTCCAAAACTGTCCAAATTAGTTAATGTCTAAAAGACTGGCAGATGGAGGCAACGTCCAAATCTCTAAGTATATTTTATTCTTTTACAAGGAGTGTTCACAAAGCAAACAACACAATGGATGCTACAAACAAAGACGTAAGGTATGAGTTGATTTGACCAGCCCCAAATACAGCTGTACTTGTGCTTAATCAACAGAACACAGAGGACAATAAGCCTTGAACATTTGTGGAGGCAACACCTATGTACAGACAGAGGAGCACAGCAGATAGATTGGTTGTATACAACAAATGAAGGACACTGGGATGTTGTCTACAAAAGAGAAGGATATCTCAGCTGGTGTCAGGCGTCAACAGCCAAAACATATGTCTCTTAGGAGAAACATACAGTAACTCACACGCACCCAACATAAAAGTACAATATAGACATAACAAGCTGAAAGGTAATGCATTCATTCCACAAGAATTTGCATGTAAATGACCGAGACATTCTAATAATCACCAAAAAATATTTCAGGGATTTTATGTACTTCGGTGTTGATATATCCAGTCTGCAGAAACAAGGAGGTGTGGTTCCAGGAAATGTTGCAAGTTGTACGAGTTCATGGCCATCTACAAGGTTAAATAATAAGACCCACTGACTATGTAAATGTCAAAAAAAGAACTTTTGCATGTTTGCTTCTTTTATAGAAGAGTGTCTTTTGTTCCAGTTATAAGAGTAATAGGTGTATATTTCTGTATATATATATTTTCTGTACCCCTTAGACTTTTTCCATTTTTTTCAATTCTGTATTTTTTCTATAAAAATCGCTGTAACGACTGAATTTCCCCAGTTTCTTTTCCCCAGAAACTCCCCCAGGAGTTCTGTTTTATCTTATTTATAGTAGGGTAAATCACACATGCATGACTTCTTTGTTGACCCTGTATCCACTTTTTCTTGTGATCATAGGTGTTGGAGGAAACCTCGTCTCCATTCAGTCTAGTCGTTTGTCGACTAATCTGCATTTGAATTTCCCACCTGGAGAGGTTCCCATCGAACGTCAAAGCTGCTTCAGCCCTTCCCGGACATTCTTTGGTAAAGGTAAAGACCCTGTTCTTTATAGAAAGAAAGTCACACCCCCCCCCCCACACACAAACACACACACAGAGAATCTGATGCTCAGTCTTTTCGTGGCAGGAGCAAACCATCGTTCTGCTCAGATTCTGCTTCTTTTCGTCGTCCCTGGTCAGTTAATCTTCTTACAGACCATTCAGCTGTTGAAAGGAGGCCACACTTTGCCCAGTCCTCTCTTAACTGTCAGCTTCTTGTCTGCTTCCTTGATTCAGGTCAGTCAGATGTAGTGGCTATGATTCCCTCTGTCTTCATCACAGCTCCACATTAAATCTCATGTTTCTGTGGTCTTAGGTCATCACCCTGCTGTGTATAGCTGATTGTTTGGTGCACTGTCTCTGGCGGAGGTGTAAGGACCCGGACAGTTACTCAATTCCCTACCTCACAGCAGTTGGAGATCTTCTGGGGACTGCTCTCCTATCTCTTGCTTTTTTCATGCTGTGGTCCATTGGTGACTCGGGCAGTGGATAAGCTCAAAACATGAGGAGACGCTCGGAAAGCAAATTCAAAGGAACATTATTTATGAGGCTAAAATAAAACACAAGTACAACAATTAAATGTGCACAATATATACCGTTTACGATAGTACAGTCAGTGTTGATTTGATGATGTGCAATTTTACATTATCCAGTAGTTATACTATCTGGAAAGGAAAACAAACAAAAGGTGCATAAACGGTAAATGAAAGCTGCACAAAAGTTCTCATTCATCAAATTCATAATAAATTCTTAAATCTTGATAGACTCATTGTTGTCTGGTTCTCCTCAGAGAGATTTAGGGGGTACTTTCTGTCAAAAAGTGATGACGTCATATAAATTTAATCATGAAAAATAACTTCAGTATTTCTCTCTGATGCATGCTGAGTAGGGCTAGCTGGTGGCGTTATAGTAGACGGGTCTGCACGATTAAAATATAAATCAAGGGTGACATAATTTTAAGGTACACATTCAACTCAATACCGCTTTTGTTAGTGCTTCTTCATTCCATTTCCAGAGTCACAGAGCACTATATGCATATGTGTGCACATATGCAGCACACTATATTCATATGCATATAGTGCGCCTGTATGCATACAGGGCAAACACTGTTGTCTGCTGCACAACTGACCTGAGAGCAGAGAACCTGAATGTTTACCCATTTAACGTCTCTAGTTTAACTGTGAGTCTCTTGAATGCTTCAGTTTAAAGAAAATAAAAAAGAGATTTAACAGCATTTTTTTGTAAAAAAAATCAAATATTAAAGAATATCAGCAAATTATTGTTGTTGAATATTTTTCAAATAATCAAGATTTCTTTTCCCATATCTTACACTCTTAACAACAATAGAGAGTATAGAAACACACCTTCTGTCAAAATTTGATGGATGACCTTATGACCCCCCCCCCCCCCCCCCCCCCCCCCCCCCCCCCCCCCCCCCCCCCCCCCCCCCTCCTGTTGACCATTAACGTCGAGTTGGGTTCTCCTAACGATGTAATTCAAGTGTCCTGTGAAAGATCAATAGGGTCAAAGGTGACATAGGGTAATTAAAGTGTTTTTTAAATGTTGTTTGAACTTTACAATGAACAATAATCCTGTTGACCATTAATGACGAGTTGGGTTCTCCTAACGATGTAATTCAAGTGTCCTGTGAAAGATCAATAGGGTCAAAGTTGACATAGGGTAATTAAAGTGTTTTTTAAATGTTGTTTGATCTTTACAATGAACAATAATCCTGTTGACCATTAATGACGAGTTGGGTTCTCCTAACAATGTGCCGATTCCAGCAGCTGAACTTTACAATGAACAATAATCCTGTTGACCATTAATGACGAGTTGGGTTCTCCTAACGATGTAATTCAAGTGTCCTGCGCCAGCGGAGCCTCTCCAGGAAGAGTGGTGTTTGGAGACGGGAATTAAAGTGTTTTTTAAATGTTGTTTGATCTTTACAATGAACAATAATCCTGTTGACCATTAATGACGAGTTGGGTTCTCCTAACGATGTGCCGATTCTAGCAGCCGCCAGCGGAGCCTCTCCAGGAAGAGTGGTGTTTGGAGACGGGTGAGAAATGGGGCTATTCTTTCAACTACCACACCGTTGAACTGTGTATGTATCAGCTCCATTCGGGGCAGACCTTCAGTCCAGACACACCGAAAGCCCTAATCACTTCAAATGACTGGGGAGTGCTGAACGGCTTGGTGGCCCGATGCATGAGAGGCGAGAACATTCCATCCTTTGTCCTGCTAAACGAAGGGGGAGAGACCTATTTTAAGGAGGAGGAGGACCCCTTCGATCTCCATGAGGGAGAAGAAATCAAAAAATTCATCAAGATAATATGGGAAACCAAATCAGACAGCTCCAGTAAATGGTTTTACCGAGTAAATTTGGAGATGCACGGGAAGAAAAGTCCGGCCGGCCACCTGGTGCTTGAACGTTTCATCTCTGAAAACGGGGTATTTTTCAGGAGCCTGCGTGTGCCGGTCACGGCGTGGATGAAGATGCTGGATGATTCGGCCGATCGCATCAGCGCTCTGTTCCAAAACAGCCGCCTCTGGAAAGATGTGACGCTGGTGAGAAAAGACATTTCCCGCCTGTTTTAGGACTACAAAGCCACTCCCACACCCCGCCCACTTCCCTAACCACGGCATAAAATTGAACACCCGGACCACAGGTCTGAGTTTTGCCTGCTTCCAGTCTTAGTGCTAAACACCACACCATGATATTCCAGATCACAAATACATTACCTTGCACAGAGTCGCCCCAAACCAAGTGGTCATTAAATATTATGGCACAGCTTGTCAATGCACACCGACAACATAACCATTCAGAGGTCGGTTAAAGTATGTCTCAAATTGGTACTGCATATAAATAAAGCACAAATAATCCACATTTGTATCACTCGAAGATCATGTGTCACCGCTGCACTGCTGCAATAATACAGAGAACACTGAACATGGTCATTGTCGTCCGTTATTATTATTGTTTCCCAAGGTTTGTGTTTTGTTTTTGGAAACAGCTGACACAAAGGACATCGTTGTGCCAGTCTTTATGCAATAATGATCAGGAGATTAACACCTTCCACAAAACTGACACAGGGGAAACATTAGACTTCCAACCTATGATGACTAAACTAAACAAAACTTCAAAACAGAAGACGTCACAATAAGAGTTTTATACAGAAACACTGCCACAATGATTCCAAAGGATTCCGAGGGACGAACACTGTGACCGTCTGGGTTCTGCTTACAGTAGATAACATTCTTGAGGTAATCACTTCAGGGAAAATAGACATGGTATAGTGTCCCCTCTTTTCAGAATGACATAAAATACACTTTTTAATCAGTCAACCATAGAAAACAGGGGGCTT
>JAFBJQ010003374.1:0-38815 GCA_016785345.1 Trinectes maculatus
ACAGCCGTCAGAAAGGTGTTAGTCAGGCCTGGGCTCCATCACAGTGACACCGCGAGAGCCGTGCAGTCTGGCTATCATTAAAAGTAAAGGCTGAGCAAAGAACAGAGGATGCAGGAAGTAAAATCAGCTGTGCATTTAAACAGGTGGGGGGGGGGAGACACAGAGCCAGGGTCTGTCACAAACTGATATTTGCACACAACAGTAAGTAAACGTAGCGTGTTACCAGATATTAAACGTTACAGCCCACAACCAGTGTCCTCTGTTTGAACACACACATTCACACTCATCTGCTCCGTCCTCGTAGACCTCTATCCATCCTTTTATTCTCACCTTTCCTCCATCACATCATTTCCTCATCTCCCCCCCTCCCTCTACTCCACACTCTTCCGTCAGTGGTAGCCCCATCACTAATCCGCTGGGATGCAGTGCAGCATCTCTGCCGGGGTTTTTCTGGAAGTGGATTTGTAAGAGAAACACCAGTAAGCCGCTCGCTCCCTGTCTTAATGGCAGATTAGAGCTGTGCTCCGGCATTAAGTCGACAAACACACAGAGCTGCGATGGAGCCCCGCGCGCAGGTACAGGAGGAAGGTGGAGCAGCTCGGAGACGAGACTCCACATCCATCAGAAAAGTGGGGGCGCGGAGCAGAGGATAAAAAGAAAAGGAGGCGGGGGCGATCGCCATCAACGAAACATAAGCTGCTTAATGTAGCACCTGCTAATTCAATATTACACAGGAGAAAACACCGACACACAACCCCCACATGTTTACCTTTTCACGCTGCTGCTCGAATGTTCAGAGAGGATCTATCTATCTATCTATCTATCTATCTATCTATCTATCTATCTATCTATCTATCTATCTATCTATCTATCTATCTATCTATCTATCTATCTATTCTATCTATCTATCTATCTATCTATCTATCTATCTATCTATCTATCTATCTGGGTGTGGATTATACTGAAAAGTATGTATAGGTGATGATGTCATCACAGCCCCAGCCCTGCAAAAACACAACTTCTGCAGATCATTACTTACAATAATTATCTCATAAGAGAAAAAAAAACACTCTAAGTCCTCTGGCTTCTACAGGACCGGTTATACTGCGGCCCAGCTGTCGACACACTGGCGTCCTGGCTGCCTTCGTTTGCTGATCATGCAGATGATCAAACAGCTGGATGCTCTCGCCTCATCAAACCTCTGGCTGCTGTACAGCGCGGCCTAACCTCCTGTGCCAGGTACACAGGCTGACAGCAACCATGACAGAGGCCTCATTACTGGGTCAGAGCTGTGGACCGACACTGCAGCCCACACGTTTGACCTACATTACACTCCACTTCAGCCTGGATGAGCTGCACCTGCAGCAAACTGCACCCTCTGGACAGAGTCCTCAACAAAACTATAGATAAGCTGTTGTACTGCGTGAGTGTGTTGTGCATATCTGAAGAGGGGTGTTGACTTTAGATGCTAATACAGTACTGCTGTCTAATACTGTGATTTCATTACTAATTGCTGTTCGCTAGTAAAATGGGAAAATACGTGTATATTTTGAATGTATTTAGATAAAGAAGGTGGTTTAAGCTTTTTGTTTTGTACGGTTGATTAGAATCTAATCAACAAAGATATCAGTTGATTGGCATGTCACCATCTGTTAGGCCTTCCAGAGTTATTCACATCCAGGTCTGGACAGATGGTGATATTCAGTATACTGTTTATAAGCCTCAGCCACTTCTTCATATTAAATACTGTCTTCCCTTCAACCAAAAATGACATTGACTTCTTCACAGGCTGTCTGGATTTGGGCCCGGCACAGAATCGCATGTGAGCGGCTTTATTTATTCACAGAAAGACTCCGAGATCAGACCGCGCTGTTTCAAGTGACGCTGTAGTCGGACACGCGTATTCAGTTTGATCCCATGGCAGACATATTTATTTTGGTTGTGCTACATGAGAGATGGGAAATGTGAGACACGGGGTGTGAATGTGTGTGTGTGTGTGTGTGTGGCGAAGACGCAAGAACTGTGGCTGTTTGCTTCATACGTTCGCATGGAAAAGACGAGCGAACACATGTATGAAGGATTAAAGACGTGACACTGGGGCCATGTGTGTAAATGATGGAGAGAGTGCAGTGAGAAGATGGATTCCAGCCATCTGCTCTCTGCATTCAAGCTCTTTCCATTTCATCCTGTGAATATTCAACGTGTGCACTATGAATTAATCAGGGACCATGGTTCTGGTGTTAAATAGTGATGACTAAGTGAGATAATTGCTGGAGATGGTTAACAGGTACATGTGATGAATTAGTGGTATGTTGCCTATAAATAGCTGTGTAATGGTCATCGTGCACTGACAGCAGCTGCACTGTCAGGGAACCTTGCTCTTATCACAGTGTAATGAGAAGTGGAGCAGACACACACACAGAATCACAAACCAGCGATGTGTGTGTACATGCATCTGTCGCACGTGCACGCATCTCAACAGTGGTTAAGATTTAAATATTTAAGTAAGTATTGTTTTTGTGTGTCATCTGTGGAGTGCATACAACTCTCCCGTCATCTGCTGTTTAAGTGAAGCTGCAAGGTTCATATTACACATCAGCCAGGTAACAACACAAAACATGTACATTAGACAATTTCAGCAGAGGTCACCTTCAGCTTCTGTGCCGGCCGAGCTAATGCATCCCATATCAGTCAGCTCATTCCTACATAGCCCCTCCATCAAACTCCTGGTGTGACCGGAAGCCACTAAGTAATGTGTCACCACCATTTCTTCTCCACCTGTGTATATGTACAATATGTACAATGATCTGTGTACACAGGTTCCTGCTCAACTGAAAACACATTTCCCACATTTTAACATTTCACATGAAACTCTCCTAAACCTTTGGTTTATTTATTTTGTTCTTCGCTTAAATTATACTTCGCAAATAAAGTAATTGCTGTTGTGATAACATCGGGAAAAAGAGTTCAGCACAGTGTTTATTATCTGAACCACTTCAGTAATGTATTTTATAATCTGTCACAGAAAAAACAACAACAAACATAACTACTGCAAGTACAGGGGGTCAAAGGTTAATCAGGAAATCAATCAAGAATAAATTATTTTAATATTTTCTGGGCATTTTTATACGACCAACAGAGACAGTTGTATATCTACCCACTATAAATGAAAATGATACCATGTGTAATCTAAACAAAAAAACATGGTTCAAACACAGCGCGCCTTTTCGCCTGTGCTCCACAAGCGTCTCACACTGACGATTGCTTCTTTCTCTATGTCAAGACATACGCTACGTTAACGTACAGCGCCAGTGACATGTGGCGTAAACATGAAGGTAAAAGACGTGCGTGTGTTGTACTGTATGTGTGCGTGGGTGTGTGTTTATCCGTCTCCACCGGTGACTGACTCATATTCCACATGACTAACTATGTGTTTTGATGTGTGGGTCTCTCCTGTCTGACCCCCACGCATGCACCCACCGCAGGAGGCTGCGCACACGTGCACACGCACACAGCACCACACAGTACCACACACACACACACACACATGTTGATGCAGACATATTGCAGACTTTTTCCTGGTATGTGGGCAGCTTATTAGAGGGACAAAAGCACATGTTTTCCTTTTCATTTTGAAAGAGATCAGTGGATTTGCACAAAGGCAACCCAATTTAGACATCTGATACAAAGCCCATTCTTTTCCTCCCTCTCTCTCTCTCTCTTTCTCCCCTCCCTCTCTCTGCCTCAGTCTCACTGTCTCTGTCTCTCTGTGGCACATACATCCACACATTTGTATGCTCTTTGAGGAAGAAGTGGTTTCCATCCAAAAAGCCCAAGCTGTGAGAAAAGGGGATTGTGAGGGGGCCAGTGACTGAAGGGACAGAATTAGTGGGGAACTGAGAGAGAGAGGGAGAGAGGGAGAGAGGGAGTGAGAGAGGATGGGTGAACATGGTTCCCTGGAGAAGCTATGGTCGACCCGCTTCTTTAAAAAAACAAAAAAAAAACGCTCTAATCTCGCTCTGAAGCTGCTCACCCAAGAGTTAACACTGTTGCTTTATTAAGGACCCACTCTCCACTGTTCGCACTTCTGTCAACACATTTTTTTATTTCTTATTTCGGAGCTTAAATTAGCAATTCAGATGGAGTCTGCTTGGATGTGCTCGCCCAGCGGCCTCCCTCCGGCTTTCCAGGCAGTTTGACAATATTTTTGTTAAGCCCCATTTCCCCCTAATGCAACTGGAGCAACAGGGGAGAGGGAGAGAGGAGGTGGGGAGATGGAGGTCCCCGGGTGGAGGGAGAGCGGGAGGACATATGCAGGGAGTGCTGGTGCTGGAGTGAGGAAGGTCAAACAGGAGACAGACAGCGTTTTCTCTGTCTGTCTCCTCATTCCGAGCTGTCTCCCCACTGAGCTGGAATATGAGGGATAATAATGATAGAAGGTTTGGACTCATTGAGGGATTATGGCACAGTGTTGGTGTCACCTCTGCATGTGGACATCCACTGGCTGAACTCTCTCTCTTTTAATCACCACCAAGATACACAATCAAAGTCAACCTGGGGCCATTCACCATGTAAAACCACTGAAGTATTTGTATTTGTACGACAATTCACTTCAATAAAATCTGATGTTTCGTTCAGATTGTTAATGTCGAGCACCTGCACTGGATATAACATATTTTTGAATGAATATTTTACACACACACACAAACAGACTTTATCTTATTAAAGTTGGCCTGAGCTGTCTGGTCTGATGTACCAGGAAGTCAGTTCTCCCTGCTGGGTTTAGGCAGGCTGGTCTGGTTTGGTCTGGTCTGGTCTGGTCTGGAAAGAGTGATGGGGGCTGCAGGAAGATCCCATAAAGAGAAAACAGCTGCACCAAATAGACTTTAAAATTTATGATGGAAGGTAAATTTAGGCCAGAGTCTAACACAACACAGTTGGACTCATTTGAGGGCGCGTGTGTGTGTGTGTGTGTGTGTGTGTACACATTCTTCCTGCAGGAGCCTGCACACAACAGTCCGTTGGTTGCCTTTGCACAAATACACACACACACACACTGGAAAAATCTCACAATATGACAAAAACAGCTAATGAAGCAAATGATATAGCTCATTGTGACATAGTGTGCATGTCTGTCCTCAGCTCAGTCACACACACCATAAGAATATAGTCAGAACTGTATGTTTGTGCATTATCATCCCAAACAAGCGGCAGGCAGGCGAAAGACCCTTGAAATCTAATTCAATAAGTCCCCGTCTTGTCGATGGGGTCCGACTGATTAGTGGCGCTTGTTCATCTAAATGTATTGTATCACCTGCGTGCCAAAATATAATGTGATCCTTTCAAGCGTGGTAGACCTGGACTGTGGCAGAGTGCTAAGTCAGCGCTCTGGTTAATAAGTCCTTTTCATTAACACAAGCGTTCATTAAACATTCATTCATTCACTCGTCCTCATTTGCATTTCCTCATCATAAAAGCATTCATGAAACATTCATTTGTTCACTTGTTCTCATTTGCATGGCTTCAAATGCATTCTTCAAGTAGGCTAATGAATACGGCCAAAACAGACAGAGCGAGCGAGAGACGGGGAGAGAGAGAGAGACGGGGAGAGAGAGAGACGGGGAGAGGAGATACTTATTATTACTCCATCTGAACAATGTGTCCTGTAAATGAGAGTAGAAATTAGATTGTTGCCGTGTGTGATTATGTGGAGGCAGTTTGCTTGTCGTGCAGTGCGCGGCCACACCATGCAAACAAATCATCTGTGACATCAAAGCACGGCGAGATGCAAAATTCATCCCCCGCCTGCAGGTGAATAATGCACCTGCAGACAAACTCAGCGTCCCATTCTGAAGAGGAAATGACCAGAACGTCACCCTGCACATCAGATCATAAACAGCACAACCAGTGAGGTCACAGTCATGGCAGTCCACTGCAGAGTAGCATCTCTCCTCCTCATCTGTACATCCATCCTGCATGACCCAGCTACCCTGCACGATCCTTCCCCCCCCGACTCGGGAAGACGCTATACATCAAAGACAATTCAACAAATTCCTCTGTGAGATGAAGCTGCGTTGCTCTACACAACAGCGCTCTGGGTGCAACTCCCCATACATACTGGAATGTTTTGTGTAGCCTATGTACGTGAATGCCAATGCGATAAATTGAATACCAATGAGGCGGCGGGGAAGAGATCATCTCCATAAGGGAGTGTTCTCCATCTTCTACCCGCTCCTCCATCACCTTCTCCTCCTTTCCTTTTAACTTGTGCCATAAGAGGAGACATCAATCTGACTGACAGGTTGTGTGATCCTCCTCCTGGGCTTGGTGGGAGAAGGAGCTCTGTCAACATCCATTTTCTTTCAGGATTCAGTGGACATGGAGCGGCCATGAAGCTCTGGCCATGATCACAGGCAGACAAACAAGAGCCCATCAGCATGACATTCTCCCATCAATGACACACTCCCCCCCCCAAAAAAACAACAACATGATCTGTGATGTCAGTTCTATGTCTTCTGGCCTGTTTTTCTTATTCCCATGGGCAGAACATATATATGTATACTATATGTATACTGTATGTTGGAGCTGTCATCCAGATGCTATTATTTTACGAAAACACCCAAAACCAAAGCAATAAAAAAAACATAAGTCCGTCCATAATATATCCTGATTATCCCAGTGTCCCGGGAGAAAACTGACACGGACACGGCAAGAAAATGCAAACGCCACACAGAAAGCAAAGAAATACCAGGACATGAAGAAGACAGACAATCAAAACTAGGAGCAACTAATGACCCTGAGGTCACGGCGGGCATCAGCTGAAGTGTGACGGCTGTTGGCGAGAAACGACAGCGACCTCTTTCTTCTGGAGAATGAACATCATCGTTTATGTTTTACCCCAAAACTCCATCTCTCTCTCTCTGTCCCTCCTCCTCCTCCTCCTCCTCCTCCTCGCCCCGCTGAACTCTGTCTTCCTCCCTGAGACGTTATTAAAGATGAGGAGATAATCACGGCCGTGTCACCGCAGGTTCAGACAGGACAGTATCAGCACATAGAGAGCAGCTCACCAGAGGATCACTGGACCGTGTGGGATCTGTCCATACGTCTGACATCTGTTGGAAGATAACATCACTGCTGGCAAAAGGTCAGACCACGACCCCCCTGCTATCTCTTACCAGTCCATCAGCAGCTCTTGAATAAAGATGCCAATGTAAACCAGAGATAATAAGTTAGTCTGTCTCAGTCTAATATATTATTATTATTATTATTATTATTATTATTATTATTATTATTATTATTATTATTATTATTATTATTATATCATCAATATTTGCCAGGAGTCAAACTAATTCCTCCAAACAAGGCATTAAAAATGATGAGGGACATTTTCCTATCTAATTGACACACATTTCCATCATATGTGTGTATTTAGGCCACAGCTAAGTGTGTGTCTCTATACATGATGTGCACATCCATGGGGATTTGCATGTTTCTTCTCCCTGCATTTCTGTCACCTTCCAGACAAAACGCCTCGTGGACACAAGTCACTGTCATCAGTGGGAAACGCCGGGTCCGTGCCTGCCGATCAGCCCGCGTGCGGCAGCTTATCAGTGGGCTATCATTGCCTGAGCCTCGGCCACAGACACCTGCTCTGCAGAGTCTCACACACACACACACACTCACAGAGAGAGAGAGAGAGGAAGCCACCTGAATACAAATCAGTCAGAGGACTGTTGTATCCGGGGAGGAGCAGAGACAGAGCTGAGCGAGGGGAGGGGGGATGGGGGGGGGGCACTGCAGGCTTTGGTTAGGGAAATAGAGACAGTTAATTAGCGAGGATGCTCATATTGCTCCTCTCTCCTGCCCTGTGGCTGCAGGAGCTGCAGGAGCTGCAGGAGCTGGAGATCTCGCTTCATCACGCTCCAGTCAGTGGCACTTGAACAGACGTTTCCTCTGCATTTCTGACTGGGTGGATTTCTCCATCGCAGCTTGATGAACATGTTGTGGACAGATGCTGACCGCTGCTGCTCTGGTTTCTGTGTGTGTGGAAGGAAAACGCACAATCACACATTTCAGCTTTTGGTGAATTCACCTCCAAAACAGCCGGCTGCATCTGCTCGCCACGGTTGCATAACGACCACAGCTGACTCATAAACATGGCAACCTCTAATTAATATTTTGTTGGGTACCCAAAGCAAGGTCATTATCACAACACTTCAGTTACAATCACAGCCGCACCGCACTGTTGCCGAACAGGCAGCGGGTGTGATATAAATATACTGTTCTTCTCTGTGAATTTAAACCACAGCCTCTGGGAGAATATGACCAGTGTGTGTGGGTGTGTGTGTGTGTGTGTGTGTGTAGATTAGATCACATCATCAAAACTATTACAGATTTTTACTTTTATTTCCAGTATAATAAATGTATACCTGTACGGGCATGTGATAAAAGATTTAAATAAAAGCATCATATACACTGCAGTCTGACTTGATGGAGGAAAACTAACATGAAGCAGTGCTGTGGGAAACACTTTGTCATGTTCCCATTTCTTTTTCCTTGGTATGGAAATTGACTTAACAAGGCCAGGATTACCTCAGAGATTAATTAGTTCAACTACATACAAGGATCACAACACTCACAGAACAACACGTTGGGTTTTTTTTTCTTTTTTTGTAAATAACAGTTTTAGCGGGTACAGGCGCAACATGACCATGAACCTTAATCTCAACCAATTTTCCAGAACAAACATGGCGTCACCTCCCACGAATGCAAATCCTCCTATCAACATCATCTGAAAAATTCATCAACCCCCCCCCCCAGCCGTAACCCGACCTGTCTTCACTAATGCCATGTCACATGTATAATGCATGAGACCAATATAAAATTATGGATTTTGTAATGCCGATCCACCTGCAATACAAAACAGAGGGGAAGAGTAAATACATGCATTTGGATTTCAAAGCGGTCACACTTGCACGCCGTCATCGGATCAAACATGTCAGATAGAACCGTGCATTAGTGACAGTGAAGCGGTGCCAGGCTTCCCTCGCCATTGCGCCGTCCTCACCATTGATTTGATGTGAACTTGAACCATCTGTCCTGCCTTAATTGCACGTGTGCGGCGCTGCAGCCTCACTGGGCTGCACTGTGTTTATCCCCCCCGTGGTTTCCCCATTAATGGGCGAATGGTAGTGGCTCATTTTGTCCACAGTTGGTCACCTGTCAAGCCGAAGCATGAAATTCAATGACCGTTTCCAAATGTAACACCTCAACAGGAAGGAGAAAGCACATTTCTTATTCAGACTGGACAATCTGTTGCATGAAAGGCAGATGTTCAGGTCTGATCTGTGTGCGTCATCAGACAGAAAGGCCTGAGCTTGTTCTCCATCTTCTTGACAAAGTTTGTGCGTCCTTCACAGTTTATATTATGTGGTTTCAGAGCTGTGGTCGAGCCGGGTTGGGGTTTTTTGCATAATAAGAAGTGGCTAAAGGGAAGATGGGGTCAAAGTGCATTCGTCTCATTGGCTCTGCTGCAGGTGACATCGTTTTCCTGGTTTCCTTGCTCCTGGTCTCTTCTCCTCTGCCACTAACAAGAGCTCATTGAAAACAGCAGTCACGTTAATATCACGTGGCCGAGATGAGGGGAAACCCAGGGCAACAGTGAGGAGGAGAAGATGTTTCAGGGATGATGAACCCAGAGCAGCTGAAGTCAAACAGGTCAAGAAGACACGGAGCGAGTGAGAAAAGAGGAGGAGGAGAAAATAATTCTGGAAGACAAAGTGTAAGAGAGAGCAAAGAAAATGGGAAGAGGGCGGAGAAGGGGAAGAGAGAGAGAGAGAGAGCGAGAGCGAGAAAGAGAGAGATGTAAAAGTGTAAGAAAGGAGAGCAAAGGAGTGGAAATGGGAGAAGAGAGGGTGAGAATGAAAGAGGGATGTAAGGAGGGGGAAAGACTGTGATCCCGTCTCCCGGCGTCCAGGTGGAGCAGGGGAATTGGAAAACACAGAAGAGCCATTTCCTGGTCCTGACAGGTGTCATGTTGAGTTGCTCAGTGCATGATGTCGGCTCCCTGACACACAGACAGACATTCACCCCCCCCACCCCACATCCTCATCACAGCCATTAACTGCTGGTGGTGTCTGCGGATCAGCATCACAGGCTTTGTACGCTGAACCCTAACGTCTGTCATACACATCCAGTGTTGTGACACGTCGGCTACTTGCCGGGAGCCAGAGTCTGTTTGCACCCCGCTGCTGTTAGCTCGCCACGTTCTGCTACATATGGCGAGTAATGATGGAGCTGGATGAAACATGGAGCACAACAACACACCATGTGCAGAGAGGTTCCCATTACTTCTACCATTCACTGTACGACATTCACATCCCTCCATTGTTACAAAGCACTCTGTCTGACAACACAGTGTGCAACACCCCGTCAGTCTCCACAGCAGCAGCAGCAGCAGCAGCAGCAGAGGATGCTGGGCTCCTCTCCTGAGAGACAATTAGCTGTGAACTTCAGAGGAGAACAATGATTAGCATGTGTGCACACTTACTGCTGGACCTCATTCCTCTTACTGTAACGTGATTGATCCCTTACATAACCAGCCCCTGAATTATATAACAGTTTAGCCCACCCCCACGGCTGCCCCAGTTCACACACACACACACACACACACACGCACACACACACACACACACGATATGGCTCGGCGCTGCTCTTTTCGTATGTTCTTCCCTCCGTCAGTGCAGTAACCTCATTTGGACCAGTGGGTTCATTAGAGCCGAGTCAGAGTGAGCCATACGCTGTGGCCAACAGGAAGAGAGTCACAACCTGGAGCAGCAGACACACTGAACTGAAAGACAAATAAAGGAAGGCAGCCTTCTGCTCGCCGACCTCAAACCATAACGCACCATGAGAAACAGCTCAGTGCACTTACATTAATCTGATGCTGTTATTATTCAGTCAAAGAACTCCTGTGCACCACACAGCAGAACCACATGCTAATGCACAGAGTTCATGAAATGGCACCACTCATAGCAAAAGACTCTTTTACACAGGAAATTTAAGGTAAAATGTAAAAAAAAAACTACCAAAAGTAACTTTGTCAAGCAAAGAGACTAATGTGCGATGAATTGTCATTCCACAGTGAGTAGTAGTGATTTCGAGCATGATCCTGAGTGTGGCAGCGTGAGCTCCTCAGACAAACAGGCCCGCAGCAGCCCTGTGGGCCAACACAACGGCCACCTTTCATTTCCACTCGGGATTAAGTAAAGCAGGAAGTCGTAGAGCTGAGACACAGGGGGGCGCTCACAGGCAGAAATGGAGCTGCAGCGTCAGAAAGCAGATCATCAAAAGCCTCAAAGTAACAGACAGAATCTAAATGTATCTTTAGATATAAACACCATGAGCATTATGCAAAATCTATAAAGACTGTAATTAACATCAGTATATTTGAAGCTACTATTGTATCACCACTGTGTTTCAATCATTCCACTAAGCACCGCCCTGTCACTGCTCAGCTGTGGGGAGTCAGTGTGCAGTTTGGACTCAAAATTAAATAAATGGAATAAAAATAAAAATGGGGGCAGGGGGGGCAAATAAAGAAATGTGGAGGTTGTTTTCTCGTGTGTGTGGCTCATGTAATGAGGGTCATAGTGCCCTGGGCTACTCCACTGTACAGACAGGAGAAATAATTTCATTCATGAGGGATGGGGGGGGGGGGAGGGGGGGAGGAGCAGATGTTTTTCATGAGGGATGGGGGGGGGGTTAGGGAGGGAGGAGCAGTCGCTTTCCATATCAAAGAGGGACTGGGAGCATTTTGTTTGAGAGGCACATTTTTAAATTCCACAAATTCAATATTCTCCTTTTGATTAGAATGCGAGGCCTCTTCGCCTGATTGCAGTGTCGAGGGAGGTTCCAGACAAAGGCGGCGCACTGGATCCTGCTCCTTCAGGCAAACGCTGGTTTCAAGTGTTAAGTGCAGCAACAGTCTTTTGGGAGGGGGGGGGGGGAACTGAAAGCGGGGGGGGGGGGGGGTGAACTGAAAGCAAAAAAATCTTAAGCTGCACAGAGGGGTTTGTGCTCCTGGAGCCGAGAGGCTGCAGAGTCAGACGGAGGACGTGCGTTTTAAAGTTTGATCCGTCCCGTCGTGCACGGCAACGCTCACCGGAGCAGACGTCCATCAGATCAGACACATTAAGAAGCTAATTGTCCCCCTCGGGTCGCTGTGCTCATTATCTGAGCCAGTGCACGGTGTGCAGTGAAGTGGGGGCAGACAGAGGCCGCGTCAGGCTGACACGTACAAGCATGGTCCCCAACTCTGTCGACCACAAACAGGCCTCCACACAGACACGGCCTGCGGTGCCGGATATACATATATATATATATATATATATATATATATATATATATATACTGTAACATCTGTATTATCCAGTCACTCCGAGTAACATCCTTTATTCATGAGGGGGGAAAGGCTGGGATGCTCGTACGCAGCAGGACCCGCGTTGGGATCGCAGGTGAACATTTAACACCATCCTCTCCTCCCCAGCGAGAACACAACAACACAACAACACAACAACACAACAACACACCCTGTCCCCCTCTGCTGCAACAAATAACTTCCCTCTGCTTAGCCGACGTGTGTCTTTATTTCCTCACACAATGGAGCGAGTCGTGATGGGATTAGCCATTGTGTGTGCAGCTGCAGCCACAGGATTAGGGATGACTGGGGATGATGGCAGAGAACACACAATTCTAACCAGCTGCACAGTGACAGGCGGCGACACCTGAGAAGC
This sequence comes from Trinectes maculatus, assembly GCA_016785345.1. Classification (NCBI taxonomy): domain Eukaryota; kingdom Metazoa; phylum Chordata; class Actinopteri; order Pleuronectiformes; family Achiridae; genus Trinectes; species Trinectes maculatus. The sequence goes on from JAFBJQ010003374.1 coordinate 12,795, forward strand.
ATCATCAACAGCTGATTCCATTACATCCACCTCCGTGGAACACATACGTGTTTGATTCCAGTATAAGAAGACAACCTTCACAGTGTGGTTAGAATATGTTGAAGTTATTTCTGCTCCTCAGTTTTCCGGCCTGTGTGAGAACATGAGATGTTTTCTCACCACAACCTGTCACATAGTTGTGGGTGCATGTACGCCTGTGTGTGCGAACAGAGGAGGTCAGCAGTGACTGTCAGATGTGACGCGTGATGACTGGGTTTGCAAGACACACCATTATTACCACTCTCACACCTCAGGCAAGCATGTGTGTGTGTGTGTGTATGTGTGTGTGTGTGTGTGTGAGAGAGAGAGAGAGAGAGAGAGAGAAAGAGCGAGCAGTGATAACAGTGTCCCCCTCACGTTCGCGTTCGTCTCCTGAGACCGGGCTCTACATCCCTGATGGCAGATGGGCCTCGTACGAGTGAAGCGGCGCAGCCGGCGTCATGGGAACCACGACAGACAATGCTGTTATTACACCTCGCCACAAACTGGTAATTTAGTGTAATTCTAATCAGTGTCACAACAACGCCGATGTGCATTTGAAAAGCTGGTATGTTTTTCAGAGGCATCAAGCGAGTGGATGAGGCCGAGCAGGCACAGTGGTTTATGGGTGATGCGTTGGTATGACGTCCCTGACCCCTGGGAACTGGAGAGACAGTGGGGACGGTGGTCAGTGGGGACAGTGTCCACCCGTCCCATGGCGGCACAAACCTGTCATTGATGTGTTTCTACATCCTCTTTGGTCAGTGGGGGGTCGGGCTTGGTCTAGAGAGACACTGTAAATGGGAAGAGGATTGAGAGTCACTCATCATCACACATGTGCCCACATCACCCCCCTCCGTCATTGCAGCCAGCGCCACCCACACTACTAAGAGCATGTTGCTAACACATTTACGCACACACACTGCACATGGCAGCGTATATGAAAGAGGGAGCCTCGACATCTACATCAGTGTGTCAGTGGAGCTTGTCCATAATGGGCCAAGCAGTGACTCAAGCACTTACCCGGAGCAGCCATCCCATATAATACACTACTCACATTTAGAGCAGACATTCGCAGGAAGCCGTTAAAAGCTTGTGCAAATTATCACGTTTCAGTGTCCGCATCATCAGGATGCAGGCTTTCTGCGACAGTGCACTCAAATCTGGGTTTGTCAAATAGAATAGAAAATGCCTGTTTTCTGCATTGTTGCATTGGATTAGTCGGTTATGTGTCCATGCGATGGACAGAGCGATACGAGCTGACTGCTGCAGCGTTGACGCTGATCTTGTCATGCACACTGAACATGGCCAGACGTCTAACCTGCACGCTGCAGAGCCGCATGGTGACTCATCTTGTCCTCCACACAGATTAAAAGCTTTCGCATGCAATTATGAAATTAGTCGCAGAATTAATTTCAACCCAGTGAACTGACAGAGAAACGCACTGAACTGCTAATCTGGGAGGAGGAGGGCTAAAAAATCCTCTGGAATTTAAAGTGTAATGGATTAATGATGTCAAAGCCCTCGGGTGGATAAGACTGAAGTACAAAGTAACTCTGGTTTAAAGGGTTTGTCACAAACCGACTTCTGCTGATGTCTGTGCAGTCAAACTACCCATGATGCATCACTGCCCTAGTTGTTATTAACAAAGTATTTTCATAAACTATATATATATACATATACATATGGCCTTGTATATGAACAGTTAACTTTATAACATCATATATAACAGAAAAATAGGAAATTGGATTTCTACCCTCCGTGTAGCTGGAGGAGAATAAACTGCTCTGTGTATCTACAATGAGCAAAGAGGTCAGATATATGAGCCAAATGCAACCTTGCTCAGGGGGTTCACACATACAGGCGACCTGGTCCTTCTCATTCCTGTAGCGTGCTTTTCTCACCTGGCAAGCGTCTCCCCAGGGAAGGTGACAGAGGGCGTGAGCAGAGGATGGTCACGCTGATGGGAAAGCAGAGGCCCCAGGGATAAACTGTGGCGACTCGGACCACCACCACCATCATCATCATAATCAACACATCTTCATCTACAGTCCCCCACTCCCGCCTCCCCATCCTGTGTAACCGTGGTAACAGTGGGAGCGGGAGGGGGAGCTCAGTGCAGTGTCAGGGTCAACGCAGTGGCCTTCGCCTGCCTCTCTCTGTAAGACAAACTTCACGCGACACTGTTTTTCTTGCCTCAAACGTGTTGACGTGGGCCTCGTTCCTCTCCACTGGCTTATGTTTGTCATCACCATCACAGCTGATCTGTCAGAGATCAGCACAACACCACAAAAACGGCAACACAATGCTGCTGTTTTTCAAACACAGCATGTGCATTCAACAATATCCCTAATGTTTCCCCCCCGTCACAATACACCATTTCCACATTGCCGAGCGCCATAATTCATAATTACAAAGGCAGGTACACGAGAGAGTCATATTAATTTAAATCCTAATTAGCACATTACAGAGGCACATGAGACCAGCCAGTGGCTGCCTGTGTTGCTGCTGAATTAGCAAACACTGCGGCTTCACGAGTGAACACCGACTCAAACGTTTGTGAGTTACAGCCGGGCTCAGTTATCCAAGAACAGACGACTGGATCGTTTATTGATGAAGCAACCACGTGTTGCTATGGACAAACGATAAAAATGCCGAGTCAGGCCAATCGACAGCATCAGCGGATGAAGTTGATGCTCTTCAGCAGCTTTCACGGGCCTTTCTTCTCACAGAGGCAATGTTGTGCAGCTTAGTTTTGTGGCGCTGACAAAGCTTTGTTGTCATCACGGAGCTGCTCAAACACTTTGTGTGGAAGAGCCACTGCAGAGTTAATTAGTGAGACGGCAAAAGACACGGCGGAAAAACACTGAGGGACACGAGAAGACTGTCCCTCTGTGGCGTGATGTGAGACAGGAGACACATGACAGACACCATGAGCTGGAAATGAAGCACAATAATGGACAAAGAGTGAAAACGTACATTGTCCGCATAATTAGACAGTTATCAATATTATCAATATTATAAAAACTATGCAGACTGACGTGTCACACCAGCTGTTTCTGCTGGAGCATAACCCGACACTGAGAAACCAGCAGCTCGTGTTGGACTGGAAAGGTGGAGAGTGTATTTTTGGAAAATGAGGATAATGGTTGTGGGCTGTGTGGCAGTGAGGACGCGGGGACAGCTTCCTGTCACCTGTAACCCTCTGTTAGAATCCATCCATCACTGTCAACATGGCCGTCAAATATTCAGCCGCTCCATCAATACAACTATTTTATTCAGTCAAACACATCTTCATTAAGTTTGTTGACTTTTGGTTCAAATGTTAAATATTGAACTGTTTTTAAGACGTTTCCACAGGTTAAATATTTCATTAGCACTGGATGATGTTCCGTTCACCCACACGTGTTCTACGGCCCCAATGTGTCAAGTTCATGTGTGGCAACTCATCAACAAATACAATGCTGCTCAATCTTTGATGAAAAGGCGAGAAATGATTTAGTTTAAAATGCAGATGTTAAGTTATTCGGTCAGAGCCACACCAGCGTGTGTTCTGGAAACACGGTGCAGCTCGTACGGCGTAAGGTCACCTCTGGCATCTGGGCTGTGACTCATTCATCAGCGAGGGAAAGGTTAGGCTACACGCTGCCGTGAAAGTGCACGTCATGCATGATCGTTCATAACTCGGGGCCGAACGCTCTGCATCCTCTCCTGTATTTAGTCAACATGTCACATCTCATCCGTCTGTGTGTGCGTCTCGGCTGTGTCTCACCCGTGTGGGCCTCACGTGTGACAAGCTGAACGTGGATATTATAATATTATAATATTGTGTGTCACCATCTCAACCCTATGCCCTGTGCGAATGCTGGATGTATGGGTGTGTATGTGAGAGCATATTCATCGTTACCCCCCCCACCCCACCATCCACCTCAGGCTTCCGGGTCGGGCGAGCCATAATCACGGGGAACACCTCATGTTTCTGTGTCGTATCAGACAGCAGCAAATCTCAGATGACAGAGAGGCGCATGGGGAGAACGTCCATGAAACACACACACACACACACACACACACACACACACACACACACACACACACACACACAACCAATGGCTTATCAAATGTGGCATGTCTGCTGCAGCTTTTTCAATGCAGCTTCAGCCTGACGCACTGGGCTTAATCACAGGCAGGAGAGTGGGACCGTGTGGCAGTGGCTTTACTGAGGCTAAGACATGGCCGAATTGATTTCAAGTGGCTGCCAACGTCTTATCGGCCCTTTACTAAGCACCCTGCTAAATGTCCCTGTCAGGTTGCCGCTGCAGCCTGACCATGAAGGAGATTTAACTGCTCCTAAATCACAACTACCCGTGTGTTCAGTGCAGTGTCCCACGACTGGGAGGCAGTGCAAGGAATTAGGTCACAGTACTGTACGAGTGGTGCAGTTTAAAGAAAAGGAAGCAAATGGGCAATAACACTCATGAAGATGGAGGAGGGAGGGGATGAAGGGGGATTGGTGACAGAAATTGTAAATCCCCATTTAATGCCGCAGCCTCGAATGGTATCCGCAGAACATCAAAGAAACCCCCCCGGTCCCCTCGCGCAAAGAAAAATCTAAGACAGCAAAGCACTCAGAGGATTATTCTCCTTCAACTGCATACACTCACACTGTCAGGATCCTCCACTCCTCTCCAACTCCACCCTCCCACCCCGAGAGAGAGAGGGAGAGAGAGGGAGAGAGAGGGAGAGAGAGAGAGAGGGAGAGAGCAGTATGCAGGCTGAGAGGAAGACGAGAGAGCCACAAGGAGGGAGAGGGAGAGGAGGGTAAGAGTGGGGAGGGGGGGTCATACATCGCTGGATGTTTGAAGTCAATCAATAACCTAAAGTAGAGAAGAAGTGAATTACAGTGGAACCAAGGAAAAGGCATGATGGAGAAAGACAGTGAAGGTCAGAGAGTTTGCCCTTCAAAAGGCCAAGTGAGCAAACGAGAGTTGGCACATGCAAAGCTGAGTACATACACACATGCGTGCAAACACAAACGCACACATACACATGCACGCAATCAAAAACCTGAAACACGCTCACACATTAAAGTCACGAGCCTCACAAAAGATATTCAGATATTCTATATTTCCTACAGTGCAGCCAATAGCCCGCTTGTCTCATGACTGATGCTTCCAGTGTGTACTGTGGGTTCTCTGGTAGGTTTTTGTATTTCAAGGTGATTTCAGACAGAAAACAATTTTCCAAAACAGAGTTCTGACAGGATTTCATGCTGCCATGAGAAAAGCACAGCTTGTAGATTTACATCATAAACATACACAGAAAAGAGGAACGCTTCGCATAAGAATGAAAGGAGGAGGGGTTCAGGTGAGTTCAGAGATCGGTCAGAGCAGAACAAAACACAACACATGATGGACTGCACCTTTAAATGTGGCAAGTTACAAATTAATTGTTGGCAAGACGTTGCACCTGCGTTTGTCACTTTTCAAAAGGGACCCTGGCGAGACAGTGAACAAGCCACCAGTCACCTGTACGTATGCAGAAAATAAAAACATCGACAGCAGCACAATGAGAATATTAAGTCCGGAACAGGCCTCAGATAAACGCAGAGTGCCTGGGAAAAGAGGATTGCAGCCCTGCATTTACAGATAATCTGTGGCCGAGCCATGGCAAAGAGAAACCCAGGAATTCTGTTAACAAAACAGCAGGGAAAAAAAGAGCGCCAGGCACGCTTATCTCTGAAAGGCTCCTGCTACCCAACCGGGTCAGATGAATAAAGAGGTTTTAACCTAATTTCTCTCATCCACCACCGCTCTGACCGAGCCCGACCACAGCCACAGACCATGTGTGTGAACGTAAATCCAATGAATCCAGTTTCTCTACTTGAGAAACACAGCTAGAGCAGTATGCTAAATGTTAATGTACGTCGAAAGATCCCAGTTTCAAGCACGGATGCAATCATTGTTCCTTTTTTTTGTTTGTTTTACCATTAAAATCACTTCAAATGAACACTGCACATTTAACTGGAATATTCCTTGTTCCAGTCAAACAAGCACATTTAATGACGGAACACAAACAGGATAATGAGGAGAGCAGCAGCAGACAAAAGCAAATGAGTTGGCATGGTGGAAAGCAGTGTTAGCCCTTGAAGTAATTTACTTCCACCCTGAGTAATGACTCACCACATGGAAAATGATGGTGATGATAGATCAAACCTGACTGCAGCGTTAGACAAAGATTACACTGCCCCCTGCTGCACAAACAACTAAAGCCATAGAAGAGATGTCATCCTGCGACCTGTTATTTTTACCCTAATTAGAGGGTCCTCTAAATAAATACATTTTTTTATCTGCGTGTTGCTAATTTTAATTGTGAACAGCTGCAAGGGTAATACATTTAACCTTTTTAAAGGCTGAAAGAAATTGCAAAATGAACCTTTTGCCCAAAGATCACTCAGCCAATCAGAGGAATGTATTTGAATGCCAGTGCCTCCATACATAATCTGTGACTCATCAGAATCTGTGACCGGATACATCTTTTTCCTTTGTTTCGTTTCGTTTTTCTGAGCCTGACCTTGTCGTGGCTCAGATTTGTATGCACTGTTAGTAAGTGAAACCCACTGTATCTGCTGCTCAGTTGCATACAAATAATATCTGACTAACACTGCTCAGCAGGAGTAAAAAACTGAGGCTTTTACATTTCAAGAATACTGTGCTATCTGAACACATTTTTCTAAGGGTCAATGACAAAACAACACTCCTGAGGTCAAGAGGACAGTATCTCTGACCTGCTCTCACAACTGTGGATGCTATAAACCTCAGGTTTCTGTTTCTTTGCTTTTACTCTGAAGGTGAAACTGACAGAAAGTCCTCTTTGTCTCCTTGAAGGTTGGTGGCAAATTCCTGGCAGATGATTTTACTATACAACAAAAGGACAGACAGAAAAGTGAGATGTTTTGAATGTCTTCACAAAAGAGGCTGATTGTGTGTGAATTGTGAACAGAGATGCAGAAAACAAACTCTGCTGTGTCCTTTTCTGTTAAAGTTTAGGTCAGTGGTCGCAGTCAGCATTTCCAAACAAATGAGAAAAGCTTTTAACTGAAACTCAGGAAGACGTTTCTACGATGTGAAGTATACAAATACAAAAAGGTCTGACAAGAACAGAGAACATAAGAACAAAACAGCGACAGTGAGGGGAGGGTCTCATTTGGAGCTTAAAGCTGCCCGCTGGCTGCAGAAACAAACCTCCTCTTTTGGAGAGTTTTGCAGTGAGAAGGAACCTAGCCTTTTCAAAACAATCTCTTCCATTCTGTTAGACCGGACCTGAGAGGGCAACATTTACCCCAAACATCCCAGAGCTTTGTTCTGTTTATCTGTTAATGATGTCCTGTATGGTAGAGACTGGCAGTGGTTCTCTCTTGTCCCTCTTTGGGACCTGAAGCAAGCCCACAGCAGCACACCTGGGCTTGGGACGCTGGTGTCTTAATGCCCGTTTCTCCGCCCGGGTCTTAGGTGGAGGGAGACTGTCACAGATACGAGAGCAGGCTGTGGTGATGCCACAGAAAGAGGGATCATCTGAATGTGATGATCCTTCTGAGCTTCCCTCTGACAGTGAGTCTCTGAAGATAGGCTGAAGCAACCTTTTTGTAAGGGGTGTAGGGTTTGTGGTGACAGGCACACCATTACATACAACTGCTCCGTTACTCAGTTCTGAAGCAGCATGAAAAGAGGGTTTCAGAGTCTCCACCTTGTGTGTTGCTTTTGCGTTACAACGTCTCCTCTGTGAGGGGAAAATACAACTATTAATCATTTACAAACTGTATTTTAAAGGTATATTTAAGACTATAATTCCACAATGCAATATGTTACAAACCTTTCTGTTGGCTGTTGGCTGTTGTTGTTGGCTGCTCGCTGAGCAAAGACTTTGTGTCTCCTCTGAGAGCAGCATTTCTGAGCCTGCGAGTCAAAGAATGAGCTTATTTCTAAAACATCGGTCAATTCTGTATTGTTGAACCATTATGTGAATACACACACACACACACACACACACACACACACTTATATATAAACACCACAGTAATATTACAGTAATAATTAATATCACTTAAGGAGTACAACTGTACCTCCACTGGTGACTAACTGGAATGAGTTTATCAATGGATAGGATGCACTCCTCTTCAAGCCTGTCTCATCACAGAAGGAGAACTGCCTACTGTGGAAACAGTACTGGTTAATCAGACGTGAGTCACAGCTGTGTGATCTACCTATGATAGTCCCAAATTGTATCAGTCTACTGAATTGATAAACTGCAGATGTCATCATACCTTTCAGGACAGCAGTAAGTGTAGCTCTTGGGTATAGGTGTCTCTGGTTCTGCGGCTGGAGGAACAGTGAAGGTACGGCAGCAGTTGGCACACAGCAACAGGCCAAGCAGCACAGACAACACCAGAGACAGCAGCAGGTAATTCTGCCTGTCTGACACCTGGGAGACACACAATGGGTCATAGCATTATCTATTTTCCACTTACCTAATATCTACCCAAAGAAGGAAAAAAATATTTTTACTGCCTTGAATAAATGGCAATATTACTTATGTCTGCTGATGTACTGCTGCAGCAGCTTACCACTAAACTATCTGATAAAATACCGAAGAAGTTATCATCCATCCAAAGAGAGCTGGGTAAACAGCCCTTTATTGACCTGTAAGTCAGTGATAACTAAGAATCTCTAAATACACTTGTTTAAAAATATTTTAAAATCAGAAAACATTGTCAAATGTGCCATTGTTTAACATCTTCATGTTGAGACTAATCCCTACACATTAAGTTTTTCAATATGTTTTGTGGTACTGTCTGTCCACATCTTCTTACATGCAACATGGTTATAACCTGTTCCATGTAACCTGTGCATATCAACTAGGACACCCTAGATGAAGGCTTTGTTTCTGCAGTGTTGTATCTACCTCTATCTGCAGCTGGACCACTCTGACAGACAGGTTAAGAACCAGCTGAGTCATGTTCTCCAGCTGGCCCTGCAGCAACTGAATGGACTCAGTCTGACGCAGGTCCTGTGGGAGAGAAGGACAACGAATGAGGACAGAGTGTTACATGGACAGACACACACACAGTGGAATTTATGTGTTAAGATGAATAGCACAACACTTTTCATGGTACAGTATTTGAAGTAATATGGACACTTTAGCAGGCTTTATATCTCACACTGATATTATCTTTACAGACAATATGGTCAATATTTGTTATCAAAGAGTTCATTATTTACACATCCAGCAGATGTTGGTATTCAGCTGCAGTCGTGTGTCTAGACACCTGCTGATTTCAGCTCTATTTTTGTCTCTTCCACCTCCTGGGGGAATTATCTGGCTCTTTAGCTGTTTAATGCACCACAACATTGCATTCAAATATGTAACAACTGTCCTATAACCTTGCCCAGATCTGTGCCTCAACACAGTCCTGTGTCTCAGCTCTGCAGGCAGTTCCTTTAAACAAATCTTTGTTTGTTTTTGTTTTGGTTGGGAGACCTTATACAGACAGATTCCAATCATGCCCAATCAATTTAATTTTACACCAGTAGACTCTGATCAATGATGATCAAGAGAAATGGAGGCACCTGAGCATAAGTCATAGCATCAAAGTAAGTAATGTATCAAAAACCATATCTTAATTAAACATTACATTACCAAAAAACAAATAATTGTTTTTAATTATCATTATGGAACATTCTTGTTGCTGCTAGGAGCAGGTTGATACTGCAGAGCGGCAGGATATAAACAAAATTAGCTAAAAGTGCTAAAATGCTCCACAGAACCATGCGAACCATTCTGGTCAGCCATGTGTCTCTTGTCAGTGGGTTTGTCACACAGTGGCTTTTTTCTCATTTCAATCGTTTGATCCACTGCAAGAACAAAAATACTCCCAACACAGGTAACAAATTTTGCTGTCACTCCAGCAAGAATCTCGGCTGTTTCAAACTCACACAGAAAAGTCTCTACATGGCACCTGTCAGGTCAAACATTTCTGCTCTTTCATTACTCACCTGCTCCTCTGCTATTCTAGAGGTGTTCTGCAGTTTAATGACAGTTTTGTTGAAAGCCTTCTGCATCTCCTCCATCTGCTTTCGATACCTTTTATCAAAATACAGAAAAGGAAATCACCTTCAATTCAACTCATACAAAAATTACAATAGAATTGAATTTCTGTAGCATATCACTATCCCATACCTCTGACTAAGCTGCTCCAGGTAGCGTCCACTGAGTGACATGTTCATCTCCAAGGCCTTGATGCGGTTGTTAAGTCTCATGAACACAGATTCCTTCTGGCTGGAGCCATGTACCAGGTTGCCATTTTGCTCAATGCTGCTGGGGGTCTCTGCATAAATGTCTGAGAGGGATGGTGAGGTAGGTGAGGGAGGAGACAAAGGAGCCGGAGAAGATGGGCGAGGCTGCTGACTGCTGCCACCTGATGACGTTGAGATGTCTTCTGTGGGAGCCTCTGTTTTAGTTTCGGTGATCACTGGGAGGCCAGCAGAAGGCTCAAGCTCGGTGACAATGCCTGGAGCAGGGTGGGGCAGCTCAATGGGAGCCGTGTTGCTCTTAAGTACAGATGGTGGGTCAGGGTGATGTTCTAAATGAAGGGAGGTCGTAGGAAAGAGAACCTGAGGCTGATCTGTTTTAACTGGGATTTGGATTGGAGTATTTAATTCTAACTGTGAAACATCAACATTCAGCTTTTCTTCAGTTGGCTGTACTGATGCATCTTCCACTGAGGCACTGACAGTTAGTTTCACAGAGCTGGAGCTACTTGAAGAGACTAAAGGCTCACTGTGCTTCTCTGCATCCTGCACAGCCAGGATCTTTTCTGGCCTTTGGTCCTCTGGTGTTTCCTCAGAGGGCAGCTGTGGTGTCTGTACAACAGGAGTAAGTTTGGTGGTAGGTGATTCAGTTTCAATGTGCTTCGGGAGGCTCGAGGTTTGACTGGGCTCCAGAAGAGGAGGTTCAGAGACAGACTTATTCAGGGTTTCTGTTGTGTTCTCTGGAGGCTGCACTGCTTCTGATGGACTGGATCCACTTTCTGGCTCCTTTTCAGAAGCTTCTTCTTTTTCATAAAATTGCTGCATGTTGCTGGGTTGCAGCCGAGGTTCAGGACAGGCGGAGGGGGACGAGGCTGGGTGCCAGCTGGATGTTGTAGGAGGAATCAGTTGCTTTCTTTCAGTTGTTTGGCATTTTCTCTTTTTGGACAGCAAGGTAGAACACTGCTGAAAGAGATATTCCTGAAGGGAAGCTGTACAAGAGCACAAACATGGAAATGGAGGAAGTAAAGCACAAACATTTGGACTATCCTGTTGCTCATGATGATCACTTTTTTCTTTTCCTTCATCCAACTCATCTTCCGTATCCAGAAGGGTGATTGTAGAGCTGATAGGTTCCTCTTCTTCTTTCTCTAAAAGAACAATATTTGTTTCTTCCACTGGGGGGAGCTCTAGCTTGCTAGTATCAGTATCAGGTGTCTCTGGCACAGGCATCACTGAAGAGGGGGTTACAATTTCAGGGAGATCACGCTCTGGTAAAAACGCTTCAGTGTCTGGACTAGGAAGACAGAAGAATAAAAAAAATACAGATTTAAAATATGGAGCACTGCAGGCTTAAGTTAACAAATTAAATTATTAACAAAAATAAAGAATACATTCCTACTTAATTTTACAAGTGACAGTCAGTACAATCTTCATTTGTCAATTTCCATTTCTTTAATCTGTAATAATTTGTATGTCTGCCTTTATCTTTTATGTTGTGCGAATTCCCCGACTCCACTCTGCCTTTTCTTTATTTTGGGTACATTTTAACTTTGCTGCAGATACTCATCAGGCCTGTGTTTAAACCCGGAAGTTTTATGCTTTGTGAGTAATGGTTTTCTTCTTGGACAGAATCCATAGAGCCTGACATTGTGCAGTGTCCTTGGTCTGATTAGTCACTGAAACACAACTTCCCCTGTCACAAGCACTTACATGTACTGCTTATCAGTGAAAAGCAAACCGTTCACAGCCACTGTACCTTCGTCCATTATATATCTGCTAACCACTGCTGCAAATTGTATGTCAGCTTGAAAGTAGCTCTGAATCATGTGTAACATGTGACAGGTACTCACACTGGGGTAAAATCTGTCGGGGTAGTTTGGGTTGAGGTTTCAAGCTGTGCAGATGGCTCAGTTGTGTTCACTTTGTGGAAAGAAGCATTTGCTACAAAATGTAAATAAGAAATAAACCATTAAAACTGACAATATAACAATAACTACAACAATAACTATTCACACATGCCACCATATTGTAGAGAAAGGAAATAGCTTTTTTCACAAATAAATAGTGACTGCATTTCCTTGAGGCTTGAGCTGCCAATACACAGAAACATCCAGCTGACTGTGCTGATCATACCTTGCATCTCTGGGCCTCCTCTGAGAACATACACAGCAATATCATTGACCATGTTGAAAATTACATCTGAAGAGGAAAAAATAAACTTTAGAGTAACATGTTCATACAGTGATATAGGTAAGCTGTGTGTAGTAGAAATACAGACTTACCTTTGGCTGAGACAATCAGATTCTTGGATGACTTGACTTCACCAGGTGCATATCCACCAGGATAATCTGTAGTAAGTAATGCCCTTTATTAGAACAGAGGAATTGCACTACATAACATTTTACCAGCAGCCAGTAACACTGGCTTACTGAGAGCCAGTTGTTGCAGCCTCCAGTCACACTTTTTGGTTTGTTTGTGTAGGGTGCCAATTTTATCACATAAAAATAAAAATATTTGCAACTATATTAACATCATGACATTTTCATTCTTACCTAGCTCATCATCCTGATCATCTGGTCTTTCTGAGGGGTCAGCAATCTCCTCATACTCCTCCACCATACTTCTGCCAAACACCCTGACAAAAAAATCCTTTGTATTATTCAAGAAACATTTTACAACAAAGCACATGTAGCAACATAAATTAAATTGGTTTTATGATAGAATTTAAAAGACGTAATTATTCAATAACCTCAATAGTGCAGCGAGTTAAACTAAAGCGAGTCATGCAGTCACTGATTTTCTTCTTAACATAAGACAGTAATAACCCACACAGTAAGTTAAGTACGTTAGTGTTAAATTACTTTGATTTGACTGATGGCAAGTTTGCTAATGATAAAACACAAAGATACTTTCCTACTTCCTGTATAACTAATACATTTACGGTAGATATTTTACCTGTGTTGTTTTCAGATCTTATGGTACATTTTAAAGTAAACTACAGTGAATATTCATGATGCACAGCACAGAACATCTGCTCCCAACACAGGCTTGAAAGTCTGGTAAGGATCAGTTTGATCACAATGTCAACATGTCAAAAAATTACATAATATGACCTGACACCCTCTACAGCTCTGGGAGCATGCAACAAGCTCTTGTCAGGAATACACCTCACAAATATATCATAAAATACAAAGAAAAACGATATAACCGCAGGAACTTTTTTCTCACTTCCTTTTTTCCTGGATTACAAAAATAAAAGCAGAAATTGTTCAATTCTCATATTTCTATTTTGTTACATACCTTATAAGACTAAGTGGACAGAAATGTTCTGAGCCAAAGTGAGAGACCAGCTCTACCTAAAAGACGTAAAAACAAAAAACGATTAGGATAGTATGATTGAAATGTGTGTTTTAATACACCCAACACAAAACAACAATCAGCGGGGGATATGTTGAACAGACAGCAAAGATGTGATTTTGTTTGTTGTAAATTTAGGACAAAGAGTTAAAAGAAAGCGCAGATGGACTGAACAGCACCAAGTTATTGTGTGAGGAAATGACAGAATTTTCTTCCAGTATGTGATAAGTTTGATCATTTGACATCTTGATTATTTGAATAAAACTGTATCAAACTGTTGGTTTTTACACATTTTGTGTAATTTTAGTGCAAAGAGTGTTTATGAAGTTATCATGGGTTAGCGAGTAGCACAACAAGCAAAAACAGAAAAAAATGCATTCCCTTCCATGTTTACTATTCAGCTCTCTCCACAGACGTCTACAAGAAATGCAGTCTAACCTTTATGTACTTGGTGAACATCTGAAGCAAGAGACATGGGAAAAGGAGAGAAGAAATTATAGACACTTATACATGCATTTAGCACAAGGAACAAAGTCTATGTGTTCGATTTTATTACCGGTAAGTCCCTTTAGATGGATAATATATGTCTAGAAAACAATTTGTCATCTTTCCAGGACTTTTGACCAATATGGATGTGAAAAATTTACAACGCTGAAAATAACTTTCAGTTAACAACTGAAAACTGACTTAAAGCAACCACAGCTACAACAATTAGATGGAAAGCCCTTCTACAATACTGTTTCATAAATGCCATTCTAAAAAAACAGAATGACCTTAATATTCTTGATCTTAATTTTTGCCGTTACTTCTTTGTTGGTGACTCTGTCTCCATGATATTTCCAAAGAGCAGAGGAACTAAATAAAGGAGGCAAAACTTAAATTCAAAGAGTTTCAAGAAGAAAGGGGGCCTAAACAGTCATCCCTTCTGTACACAGTAATTATTCAATTGCAGTATGAGATGGAGATTAAAGCAAAACCTTCACATTGCATTTACACAGAAAAAGGACAAATGCAAGGAAATTTTGACTCGAATAAAAAAACTTGTGCTCACCTTGACATATTTAGCATAAAGATGCTCATCTAGTGGGAAGCTCTGGACTGTACGTTCATCCCTGGCATGAAATGTTCCCAGCTTTAACCACTTATTTGTTGGGTATCTGAGGGAGCAAGTTCATACATTTCAATGGTCAGAATGTCATGTCTGAAGCTTGGTGTCTCTATAAATTATGACAATAAAATTACCAACTGTTTCACTCATTCAGTAATAACAACTCATTATTTTATTTGTTTTAAATTAAAACTCACACTTCTAAATTAAAACTCAAAGACACAGACACCTCTCTTCATTTGTTAGAAGATTTGCATCAATCAAACTTCATAATTTGCGAACTGTTAGATGGGTGTTTTTAAAATAGCTTTACTGAAGATTCAGAAATATTTCCTTATTGTCACCTATAGCTGATGCAAATTACCTGTCACTAATGGAGACCAGAAAGTCTTTGGGAGTAGAGGAAAAGAATTCCAAGTTAGCAATGTCCAACTGCTTAACCTGAATAGGCTCACAGAGCTCAATGATGAACCTGAGAGGGACAAAATGAGAAGAAAAACAGAAATTCTGCTTTAGATGGAAAAATGTCTCATGCTATATTTGTAGATAGAAAGCAGGAAGTAAAGACTTAACACATACCAGATTTTATTACTACACGGGTTTAACATGTACAAGTCCATGTTCTCTTTTAATATGGATGACGTACTCTGTA
Source organism: Trinectes maculatus (assembly GCA_016785345.1). Lineage (NCBI taxonomy): Eukaryota > Metazoa > Chordata > Actinopteri > Pleuronectiformes > Achiridae > Trinectes > Trinectes maculatus. The sequence goes on from JAFBJQ010003374.1 coordinate 28,234, forward strand.
TGAAACAAAAGATCAGGATAGTTGTCATTAGGTCACCATCCAACATAACATGTTAATTCCTCATCAGGTTATAGGAATATGTAAACAGTACCTTAGCCTCCGGGTTGGCACCAAGGATCTTGGCACCACATTCCACTGAGGCATAGTTATTGAAGTTTTTCTGGGCCTTCTTCTGTGTATGAGCAGCTCCATTGTTAGAGGTATGAGTAGATATAGCTATGAAGGGAAAAAACAATGAAGGATTTTGGTAAAAATTAACCTGTTACATTTCTGTAGCATGGAATAAAATAGTAACCTAAATTTGTTTTAACACAACAATCTTACTCTTCTCTTTCTCCACCTCCATCATCTTTCGCTTCCACTCGTCAAATGTGGGAATGTCCTCAGGGTCTTTGCTGCTCACACTGGAATCTGTGTCAGTGGTAACAGGGGAGCCCAGGTCCTGTCAATGATAATGAGAAAATAAGAGAAGGGACACTTCCACTGGCAAAGACACAAAAGAACGTTCCCAGTATATCCAGGACACTTGCCTGCTCTTTCACCATGTGGGATGTATTGGCCTCTAGGTGCTGTGTGCCGACTGAAGAAGTCAGAGCGGAGTCAGTGTGAGTTTTAGTACCTGTAGTGTGTGCATTGGAAGTGTTCTCCAGAACTATTGGAGGACTGCTGTGGAAACAAAGCAGACCACAATAAGCATGCAAAACTAGCTTGACAAAAATAAGAGAGAAGTGTTACATTAATATTTGGGAGTAACAGTACCCACCTTTCATTGTCATACAGATTATTTTCTTCTTCACAGTCAGTAGGAAGTAGGTCCGAGTCAAAGACTTCAGGTGCAGCTGCGTACAATGCATCATCTATAACACTAAAATGAGAATTATGCTACCTTTTGAAATTCTTTAGCTTATAGGCAACCATAAAAGAACAATAGAAAACATATTCAAATAATTCTTCCTAGTGGCTGTGTTAAACCCTGTGTTGAAAAAAAAAAACATATTTAAATTTTTATTACACCTTACCCATTTGGGGTGTTTTGTTGAAGATTTCGGATGCTGGGATTGTCTTTAAGCTCAGCAGTAAAACCAGAGACAGGGTCAGGGGTTGGATGTAGAGAAGCTGATTCCTGCTCTTGAATGACTGAGGATTCGTAATTTTGATTTTCTGAGCTTGGCTCAGGCTCTGGATCAGACTGCAAAATTTCCTTGTCAGCCTCCATCTCTGTCTCAAAAGTGGGTCCATTCACTTCAAAGGCCTGGTGAAAATCAGAAAAATACTAGAACTGTCCAGTCAAGTGTTATCATCCTGAGCCCATTAGCTAGAGCTTGACTCTTCACTTAAATCATCAAATGTTCCATATACAATCAATGAAAAGAACTGGATGAAGTGGAGTAATAGAAAGTTTCTAAATGCTTATCCTTGTCTGAAAATTTTGTTCTGCTTATGCAATATCAAAGGTTCTACATTAAACAGGTCTGTTAGGCAGATGTCTTTGCATTTAAAATCCATGTGTAGTATTAACTTGTCATCTGAATCTCCCAAACTTAAGTTAATTTTATATAAATGCTACAACCACACCTCTGAATGTTCTTCTTTTTCTTCCGTGTCCTGTGTTTTCTGCTCATTGTTTTGCTGATACTCATCAGACGACAGCATATTTTGAGACGACTGGGGAGGCAACACCCAGGTGTCTTCAACCTGGAGAATAACAAAATGCACACACAATTTGTAACTGAAACCCTCAGAGAACCGGTTCTCTCATGACTTTGGAAATCTACAAAGTAAAAACTCTAAAATGAGTAAACTCAAATCTGATGTGTGTCAAATATATATTTATAAATATATATAAAATGCAATATATGGTCACATAGTGCCACTGGTAAAATTGGTAAATCTTCTAAATGATAAGACAGGTTGTTGTATAATATAACCAATGCTACCTTGGGATGAAGAGTCTTCTCTCCTGACTCTTCCTCCACAGTGACGTCCTGTGAGGACACAAGCCTCTGGGCCTCTTGGTGTGACTCTGAGCAACCAACATAGCAACCAGGGTACCTATGTGATGATGGAAATAATAATCAGTGTTATAAAAACATTGTGTTAATTTGTCCATCATGACATAATACATATGAGCATCTGGAAAACACCCTCGGCTTATAAAAGCAAGGTACCTTTAAACTTAAAGTAAGTAAGTAAAGAGCTGCAACCCAGAGTCACAGTGTGATGCACTGAGAAACTCCAGGTGGCCTGTAGCCCTGTACAAACTACTTATCTGTTTGTACTGGGCTGAATACACAAGCCTTAAATATGTTTCATATTGCAAAACCTGACTGAGAGTGGCTTAGAAAACTGTACTCGATTGCAATATTTTAAATGTTATTCAAATGATTATTTTTTCGTTTTCATTTTTCGTTTTATTCTGTGTATACATATATTACAACCTTTCTCTTATGCTTTAAACCCCACATTTGTCTGTACAACAAAAAGTTACTTCCGGAATTACATCTATAATTTACATAAACAAAACGAACATAACTGCAATAATGCTACATTCCTGGGAGGGAAAAGGTCATCCTGCTTCAGCCTCTAATGCCAAACTCTAACAGTGACTGCAACTTGTCAATAATCCACACTATTAACTGAATTTTATTCAGCATTCTAGGTCAAGTTCTTTGCAATTGGGCTCTACTGCTCTACTGTTGAGTTAATATGCTGCGAGAGGCTAGACAAGTCCCAAATACAGTTTGTGCATTTGTTTTATAATTAAAAGCCAGCAGTCACAATCCCCAAAGAGCAATGGTGATAGTCAAGCATGACTTCCTAAATAATTAACTATATGGTTAATGTGGTTAGACTAAGTGGGTGACATGCTGGAACTAAGCATAGATACAAGATATGGTCAAATAACTACTTATCCGTACAGGATGTTTTTTTAAGAACTACACGAAAGATAAGTGATAAAAATAAAAATAACTGTTTAATATAAAATTTTCAAGAAAATAACTGGTAAAATAAAATTAAAGAAGAATAGGAATAGAATTGTTAAAGCTAAGCGTTTCGGCCTAATTTGTGTATCTAACAAAGAGCTTTCACAAGAACACACTGAGACTATATTATTTCAGCAGATTTTGTGTTGAGTGACCTAATAGTTTAAGAAGCTAAAACCCCTTTTAAACAGATTCATGTAGGCATGTCAAGATTACGTTTATGTGTGTCCCCTTAAGTTTGGCCATAATAAACACTTAAATGACACTTGTATAAGAATGAAAAGGGTCCCCACCCCTGACATACACAATACCTAGAAACCTTCAACAGGTAACCTGTTGAAGGTTCAATGTTATACATACACGTCTACCACACGTCCAAAGATCATATGCATATCAATACAGTACTGCCACACCTGTCTGACGAGTGATGTGTGTTTTAAATTCCACATATCACTGATTACTCCAATGTTTAATATGAAAACCACCAGATAAGATATCTACATGATGTCATGACTTCCCTCACGATGTGGTTTTGACATCATATCATAAGGGGGGGAAATTAGAGGCAGAGCAATTGACATTGTTGACCATACTGATATTGAGGCACCAGCTTGAGAAAACACTGGTGATATTATTTTGGTTGTAGACAAATAACCGGCAGTATTTCAGAATGACTTACCTAGTCTTGACTAAATATACTTCACATTTTAACAATAACTGCATTGAAAACAGGTACTGAATAAAGAAATGTATGACAAATAGTCCAACAGCACAGGACCATGGGCATGGAGCTGAAAATGTAAGAAACCTGCACCCTATGGTATTAATGACACCTTTGCTGCTACTACTTCATGAGTAATGAGTTTACAGCAATTAGCTGACTAACTTTATGTGACTAACTAGAACAGGACATTTTATATTGAACTTAAACTATGCCAACTTTAAACTAATCTGTGCCAACTGTATATATATATATTGAGGACAAAGGTTATTATCGCTCTCAGCATGACTGTAAAATGAGATGCCAGACAAAGTAGGACACACAGATCTTAATACCAGTTTGCATCATTTGTCCCTTCCTCCCCTTTGGTGTTTGTCCTCTAACATCTCAGCAAGAGCCCATAATCATCCTGTATAATCTCTCCTTCTGACGTTTGCACTGTGATCTGTCAGATTAACACAGACCTAACAGCATCCATCTTTCAGAGGTCTGATGTGACAGACAATCCTGTCCAGAGAAGATGGACCACATCTATATAACATGAGCTAATGTTAGCTGTTGACATCATGGACAGTAGGACTCAACTGTCAGTGATGTAGTAGATCCAGTAGCTTTATTTACAGGTTTTAGTCATGTGTCTTCAATTAAGTATACATAGCCACTTGTCATTTACTGTTCAGACGAGCTCTAATAGGATGTGACATATACATAGTTAAACTACTGATTATGTTTAGTTCAAAATCTGACATATTGCTTAGCAGTAGATACCACGAGGTATCGGTCTATATACCGCTAACTAGTATTTTGGGGACTTATGTATATTGTTTTTATTGAACCAAACAGTGTTAAGCTAAGCTAGTGGTCAGCAACTTAAGCTAACTCAAAACACTGTCAAGTCAAAAGTCAGCCCGGTGCCACATCACAACACAGCGTTAACGCTAGCTAGCTAAAGAGTTACACATTATGAACGTTGCCTCGCGTTGGTCAGAAGGCTTTTTTAAAGTCAATGTTTATTTACAAAACAATAAACAGCGGGTTTTACAGATGACATTTTAGACAAACTTACCTGAAGAATATAGATACACATAGCCACGCTGACAAAACTCGCCATAACAGTGGTGACATCTTCATCCCTCTCCTGCCGGGACAGTCATCGTCGCAGTACTAAGAAATAACGTTGTATAACTTCAATTAGCTGCGCACAACATAAATCCAGCTGCTGTTTGACGTGGACCTTGCTAACGTTAGCTGTTTCCCAAGTGTCACCCACACTAGAGCTTGTCGGTTCCTGAATCACCGGGTTAATTATTCGAATCTTTGTACTGAGGAAAACACTGAGGACTCATTTGATTCGGTTGAATCGCTCACTGACTCGCGTTAGCAGACTCACCGGAAACACTGAGGACTCACCGGAAACACTGACTTCACTTCAGTCAGTGAATCTAAGTAATAAGTTAAATATTGCACTAGTAATAAACATGTGGTTATTGCAATAAACTAGTGGTCGTCATGTGGATGATATGTTTTATGCACATGCAATGATGATAATAATGATGATTATTATTGTAATAATTACGATTATTATTATCAGTAGTAGTGGTATAGACCACCAATGCAGCCTATTCCATTATAAGCAAAACATCAACAAACTACGGTGTAGTAGTATTATTATTAATGGGCCTGATGTGCAAATATCAGGGCACACTATTATTATGATGTTATCATGACATCACGCACATAGAAATAATGTTGTTTCACTGGGTGCATTTATACTCGAGCAGCAGCATCAGGGCTGGAACGCATGAAAAATGACGGCGACGATAGATCGCAGTTTGACTTCGGCTTTAGACAAAGATTACACTGCCCCCTGCTGCACAAACAACAAAACCCATACAAAAGACGTTTTCCTGCTATCTGTAATTTTAACCCTAACTATAGTCCTCTAAATAAATATCTGATCAAATAAATCTTATCTGCGTGTTGCTAATTCAAATGGTGAACTACTGCAATGGTAATACGTTTAACCTTTTTAAAGGCTGAAAGAAATTGCAAAATGTACCTTTTGCCCAAAGATCACTCAGCCAATCAGAGGAATGTATTTGAACGCCAGTGCCTCCATACATAATCTGTGACTCATCAGAATCTGTGACCGGATACATCTTTTTCCTTTGTTTCGTTTTGTTTTTCTGAGCCTGATCTTGTCGTGGCTCAGATTTGTATGCACTGTTAGTAAGTTAAACCCACTGTATCTGCTGCTCAGTTGCATACAAATAATATCTGACTAACACTGCTCAGCAGGAGTTAAAAACTGAGGCTTTTACATTTCAAGAATGCTGTGCTATCTGAACACATTTTTCGAAGAGTCAATGACAAAACAACACTCCTGAGGTCAGAGGACAGTATCTTTGACCTGCTCTAGCTATAACCCTCAGTTTCTGAGTTTTTTGAGATTTACTCTGAAGGTGAAACTGGCCTCTTTGTCCTTGAAGGTCAGTGGCAACTTCCTGGCAGATGATATACTATGGGGCTGCTCAATGGGAGCTGTGCTGCTCTTAGGTATATATGTTATAATGTGGTAGCTACGAAAACATGTCTGGCATGGCAGCAATACACTTCCATACACCTAGGAGTGCCAATGGCAGTAAACTTTTTTTTTAAAATTGGAGTGGGGATTATAAGGGGGTCCTTGGAAAATCATCTCTCCTGAAAGGGGTCCCTGGCATATGGGACAGACTCTTTAAAATGAGTAAAAGCAAAGATATTTGCAAAAAGCAAATTGTTTTCTCTTTAAATTTCAACAACCCACAGGGACAATAAACAATGTTTTTTTCTTAATATCAAACACAAGAGCATCGATAATAATCAGCGATTAAAAACATTTAATATTATATGTGTCAATGTAGTTAACATATTCACAATTTGCCTTGTGGGGCTGAGAAAGCATTATAAAGTGCAACATCCTGTGATTAAAGTGATTAAAAAAATAATTTACTATAGATAGATAGATAGATAGATAGAATTACTTTATTGATCCCAAATTGGGAAATTACAGTGCAGCAACAGCAGGGCATGGAACCAATCTTACAAGCAATATAAAAACAAAAAATAAAAAAATATATATTAACAATATCAGAATATAAAAAGAAAAACAATATAAAGAAGTATATACAACAAATAATTAGGATGGTGATAAATAACCAATAGTGCAAATAACAGTCAAGTGCAATGGACTGAAGATGCTAATTAACAGTAAGGTGCTTTGATGAAGATGATAATTAAAAAAAACATGTGTGTGTGTGTATACATAGATATGAAGACTTAAGGGTCCAATAACAGACCCCAAATACAGTATGTCATATCAGAAAACATATGCATTAAAAAAATCTGGTCAAATTATGATCAAGCATTTTTAGTTGTCTGACTTGTTGGTGGTTGAATGGTTATATGGGTGGCAATTGGTAGAACAGACGATTTACCATACTGGGGTGCTTAGATTTTTATGCTACTGTATATTATTCAGATACATCAAATTATAGGGAACATTTCTATTAAATGCAATTTTTTACTAATACAGCACATATCCAAAGACTTCTACAGTGGGCTGAGCCCCTGAAGTTTTAAGATGTTAGCAATGCTTCTCCTGAGACCACCTGAGAAACACTTTGTCCATGTGGTGTCCATGGTGATGACAGGGCTACAGAGTGGTGTGTGGCTGTCAGCCAGTGGGGGCAGGTGGTCCTGGGGTAGATGAGGCTTTGGTTGGTACAGTTCATGGAAAATCCCTCCAGAAAGGTGGATGGAGTGTTCATGCGTTGTGGTTTGCACACGTAGCAGCCTGGAGATGAGGTCTGAAGGTCAAGGCAGCGTGCAGGGCTTGAACATCTGAAAACAAAGAAAAAGAAAACAGTTAAACACAAGTATAAAACAAGCAAGGATTACACTAAAGTGGTAAATATATTTTGAAAAGCCATACCTGAAGAAATCCCGTGGCAAAGAGCCGTCATCATTGAGGAGGGTCTGGTTGAGCTTAGATGCCTCCATCATAGCTATCCATGATGGAGCGTCCCTGGGTAAAGGTGCACAGAAAGATGAACCCATCAACAATGATGGAGGCCACACTGGGTTGTTGTGTTGAGTGTTGTGCACCTATTCAACCAAGAAGCACAATTAGATATTTCCTTTGTATTTCTCTTGTAGTTTAACAATAACAACTTTAAGGGGCACTGTATCACCTGTTTGATTGTGAGGTTGAGTCGTGCCTGGGTTTGAATCCATGCTGGGTCCACTGCTGGATGCCTTTCCCAGTTCCTTCCTCCAGCCTTTCCTGTCCCTACTCTGACATTTCTATTCAGACTGAATAACCCCAAATTTAAATGAATATTTAAATGAACAGAATTTAAATAAATAGAATTGGGAAGGTATGTGAAATTCTCAAATTTGACAGGATCAAGTCCAAACGTTAAATATACAAAATTTGTTACAAAATTTGGGTGGTGTTGATAGATTAAAAAAGTACACTCAGGAATTATGGGCAATGCAGAAAATGCAAGGCCAACATTAGTAAGTCTTGAGTTTCTAAGCAACACCTGCCTGCTTTTAAAAAGATTTGTCATTCTCCCCAGCAATCATCACTGAAGCCTCCAGAGTAACCTGGCTCGTTCAGTTGTCTTTTTATGGTTGCATCTCTGACCTAAGCCCACACATAGAGAAAGAGAGACACACAAAGAAAGAGATGGATAAACAGATATATACAGATAGTTGTCATGGCACGGCGGCCATGATAAATAAACATATAGGTGCAGTGGTCATGGCACGGCGGCCATGATAAATAAACCTGCAGGTGCAGTGGTCATGGCACGGCGGCCATGATAAATAAACATGTAGGTGGAGTGGTCATGGCACGGCGGCCAAGATACGTACACATGCAGGTGCAGTGGTCATGGCACGGCGACCATGATAAATAAACCTGCAGATGCAGTGGTCATGGCACGGCGGCCATGATAAATAAACCCACAGGTGCAGTAGTCATGGCACGGGGGGCATGACAAATAAACATGTAGGTGCAGTGGTCATGGCACGGCGGCCCTGATAAATAAACCCACAGGTGCAGTGGTCATGGCACGGCGGCCATGATACGTACACATCAGGTGCAGTGGTCATGGCACGGCAGCCATGATACATAAACCAGCAGGTGAAGTGGTCGTGGCACGGCGGCCATGACAAATAAACATGTAGGTGCAGTGGTCATGGCACGGCGGCCATGATAAATAATAATGTAGGTGCAGTGCTCATGGCACGGCGGCCACGATACGTACACATGCAGGTGCAGTGGTCATGGCACGGCGGCCATGATAAATAAACCTGCAGGTGCAGTGGTCATGGCACGGCGGCCAAGATACGTACACATGCAGGTGCAGTGGTCATGGCACGGCGACCATGATAAATAAACCCACAGGTGCAGTGGTCATGGCACGGCGGCCATGATAAATAAACCTGCAGGTGCAGTGGTCATGGCACGNNNNTGTAGGTGCAGTGATCATGGCACGGCGGCCATGATAAATAACATGTAGGTGCAGTGGTCATGGCACGGCGGCCATGATAAATAAACATGTAGGTGCAGTGGTCATGGCACGGCGGCCATGATAAATAAACATGTAGGTGCAGTGGTCATGGCACGGCGGCCAAGATAAATACACATGTAGGTGCAGTGGTCATGGCACGGCGGCCAAGATAAATACACATGTAGGTGCAGTGGTCATGGCACGGCGGCCAAGATAAATACACATGTAGGTGCAGTGGTCATGGCACGGCGGCCAAGATAAATACACATGTAGGTGCAGTGGTCATGGCACGGCGGCCAAGATAAATACACATGTAGGTGCAGTGGTCATGGCACGGCGGCCAAGATAAATACACATGTAGGTGCAGTGGTCATGGCACGGCGGCCAAGATAAATACACATGTAGGTGCAGTGGTCATGGCACGGCGGCCAAGATAAATACACATGTAGGTGCAGTGGTCATGGCACGGCGGCCAAGATACGTACACATGCAGGTGCAGTGGTCATGGCACGGCGACCATGATAAATAAACCCACAGGTGCAGTGGTCATGGCACGGTGGCCATGATACGTACACATGCAGGTGCAGTGGTCATGGCACGGCGGCCAAGATACGTACACATGCAGGTGCAGTGGTCATGGCACGGCGACCATGATAAATAAACATGAAGGTGCAGTGGTCATGGCACGGCGGCCATGATAGATAAACCTGCAGGTGCAGTGATCATGGCACGGCGGCCATGATAAATAAACATGTAGCTGCAGTGGTCATGGCACGGCGGCCATGATAAATAAACTTGCAGGTGCAGTGGTCATGGCACAGCGGCCATGATAAATAAACATGCAGGTGCAGTGGTCATGGCGCGGCGGCCATGACAAATAAACATGTAGGTGCAGTGGTCATGGCGCGGCGGCCAAGACAAATAAACATGTAGGTGCAGTGGTCATGGCACGGCGGCCACGATACGTACACATGCAGGTGCAGTGGTCATGGCACGGCGGCCATGATAAATAAACCTGCAGGTGCAGTGGTCATGGCACGGCGGCCAAGATACGTACACATGCAGGTGCAGTGGTCATGGCACAGCGGCCATGACAAATAAACATGTAGGTGCAGTGGTCATGGCACGGCGGCCATGACAAATAAACATGTAAGTGCAGTGGTCATGGCACGGCGGCCATGATAAATAAACATGTAGGTGCAGTGGTCATGGCACGGCGGCCACGATACGTACACATGCAGGTGCAGTTGTCATGGCACGGCGGCCATGATAAATAAACCTGCAGGTGCAGTGGTCATGGCACGGCGGCCATGATA
>JAFBJQ010003374.1:38826-65721 GCA_016785345.1 Trinectes maculatus
GGTGGCCATGATACGTACACATGCAGGTGCAGTGGTCATGGCACGGCGGCCATGACAAATAAACATGTAGGTGCAGTGGTCATGGCACGGCGGCCACGACAAATAAACCTGCAGGTGCAGTGGTCATGGCACGGCGGCCATGATAAATAAACCTGCAGGTGCAGTGGTCATGGCACGGCGGCCATGATAATTAAACATGCAGGTGCAGCGGTCATTGCATGGCAGCCAAGTAAAAGCAAGAGAATGGAAAGGGAGCACAGTGGCCACCCAGAATAAAAAGGATTTAATCTTACTGTTCGAAGACCTCATCTGAAGGTTGTACCTGAAGTTTGTCCCTGAAGGTTTTCCATCAAGTCCACTCCATTAATCTGAGTGTTCATTCAGAGTCTCCATTAAGAGTGTCCTAAAAAAAAAAAGAAAAAACAATGAGTGACACTTGATCATTTTATATAAACCAGAATCAGGAGGTACTTTATTAATCCCCAAAAGGAACTACAAAAAATAGTACCTGATTGACCTGTGTAAATTTCTGCCAAAATGTATCAGTGATTCACAAATGTCTGATTTACTGAGTGTTATTTACATGTTTTGAAAGATCAAAACACAAACATAACATCACTGATTTGGTTATTCAGTCAGTGTTTTGATTTACATTAGGTGCGCATGGAAAACTCTTCAGGACGTTTGCTGAACTGAATTGATGATGTTTGGAGTAGACCTATAGAAAACTACGTTGATTACTTCTCGTTTTATCAGTTTTACAGGTAGCCTGTCCTCTACTCTCTCGGTCGCTCAGTGTGCCTGCAGTGAGGTTGCGTTGGGGGATGAAGTGGTGACGACATATGATTCCTCCTACGCTTGCTTTACGCCCTCGCCACCATTATAACGAATTAAGAGGTGGCCTCTTTTGATATAAACCCGCTCCCCGTTACAAAGTTTATTATTAATTATACATGTTTTTGCATTAATAAATCAAATGTTTCTGGTTTGGTGGGGCGGGGGGAGGGGCATGTCACCGTCGCTTCCCGGCTGCTCGTGAGCTACAGAGTCTTTCAGTCAAACATTTTGTGGAAGCCTTACCGCTGCGGAAGAGTTGTCTTTAACAAGTCATGTTGACTGCTAAAGCTAACATGCTAAGATACTCAAGTTCGAATGACACGTGCAAAAACTGTCAACAAGCCAGAAAGTCGCTAAAAACTTGGAGAACTTTAATTAATTGTGCGATATGTAACGAAGTTGGTACGCGCAGCATGTCACGCTGCACACGCTGCAAAAGCGGAAGTATCACAATGTGCTTACCGGAAAACAGGAGAGATCAGACGCTGATTAGCTAAGGGTATTTATACTGTTTCAGAGGGGCTAACTATCACTGTAAAAAACACTTTAAAACTTGCAGTACGATGTGACGCATAACGTTTACCTGCTTTTATGAAACTAGTTGAATGTTGAAAAAAATAACCACCTCAATTTGCGGTGATCGTTTCAATCTAGAGTTTGATAGTATCGATACCAGGTTAGTATTGGTATCCGATCGACCCTAGCATGATGAGATCGATACTTTTGCTATCGGTCCAGCAAATTAGTCGAATTTCCTCACAGAGTTCACACGAGCGCAGCTTCTCTCCACACCTGTCACACAGCGTCTCTCTCGCTCTATCTGTGTGTGTGTGTGTGTGTGTGTGTGTGTGTGTGTGTGCGTGTGTGTGTGTGTGTGTGTGTGTGTATATACATCCTCTAAAAAGTCATGTTTTTCACAGTGTCATTAGTGATCACAGAGGCAAATTTATTTATTTATTTATTTTTACAGAGGCAATTTTAGCAAGCTGATCAAAGTATTATCATGTATTCAGTCAACTGAAAAAAATCTTAATTGTTTTACTGGAAGTAAAAAATATAAACTTATATAAAAATATAGAGTGTGGCTGAAAATAATAACCCTCTTTGTGATAACTGTTGAAGGAAAAATCATATTCCTATTTAGACTACATGCAAATTACAGTTACAGACTTAATTATCTTAATCATTTTGTTATCTCACCTAGATAAAAGAGCTGAGATGATAATCAAGGACCTACGACCCCTAGTGACTAGCACTAGAAACTGTTTTCTTAAACAATTGTGTGTGGTAGAATGTAATAAGGGAATTATATTATTATTTTACTTTTACATTGTTTTATATTGTTGTAGTAAAGAGAAAATCCTAAAATTATTCAATGATCATGACATTTCAAGTAAAAAGTATCGGTATCGGCGATATAGCACTGTATTTACTTGTTATCGGATCGATAACAAAATTTGCAGCATCGCTCACCCCTAAATAAACACATTTAAAACAGTCTCAAAAGAACAATGTAGTGGTAGCGCGTCCGTCTTTGCCAAAGCCAAAGTCAGCAAGGGAATGTCGGAGGACTATCCTGACGGTAAAACTCCACAACAACTTAATAGGCCGATTGAGAAACAAGGCCAATAGGAAACTAGTCTTTGGTCATTTTATGATGACATGAAATATTATTTACGAAATATATTTTCATTATATGTAAAAATAAATAAATCAAATATTACGCACACTGATTTACGCAAATTTAGATGTATGTTGATGAACCACCCAAACAAATTAGACCCACTGATAAGGCGTCTTGATAATAAGGTTGATAAGTAAATCAGTGATTATGCACTGGGAGAGAAGAGGGATCAGTGAAGGTGTTGTTGATTCCAAATGCACAGCCTGAAAGAAGTTGAGTCATATGACGTCACCTTGTGATTCTGTGTACATGAACAGAACAATAAGCAGCTCTTTTCTTAGAGCTGCTTATTGAATAATTAAGTGTTATGCATCAAAACAGGAAGCTGAACTAACCTGCAGATTGAATGTTACCTGATGACCCTGACCAGTAAATATGGATCAACTATATTTATCACTGATTTCTCTGAAGGATCATTAAACACCAGGATAGACAATGCATGTTTATTTTATTATCAGTAGAGGGAGCCCTTATTCAAGATTCAAGATAATAATAATAATGAAAAGGGGATATGCCTGGTCACAGCAGAGGGGAACGTGAGCAGGTTTATTGAAAACATTTTAGCACATTTTGGACACAGGCAGCTTGTTCTCCTCTATCAACCATGTCAACTGTTGCTTTATGACTTATTATATATGAGCATTTTTTCCAACTACTGTAAAAAAGAGAGATATACTAAGGCGATTTGAATTACTGAAATCAAATTAATCGAGCCCTGCAATGTGACCATCTGTGAAAATGGTTTTAAATTTAAAATTTAAATAAGTGGGTGTTTTTGTTCTACATTTTGCAGTGTTGTGGGTTCTTAAGTGTTTCTTTTTAAATAGAAACCAGTGGCATGCTTATGTTTACAACACTGCCAAACACTAACATTTAAAAAAGAAGAAGAAGAAAGCTTTATTTGTCATTGTCACAGTACACTGACACAGTACACAACAAAATTTTATCTCTGCTTTTAACCTATCACACACATATGTGTGGGCGGTGGGTGGCCATACATACAGTACATACAGTACAAGGGCCTTACTCAAGGGCCCATGGTGGTGCAGACAGTAGGATTTGAACCACAGCCCTCTTTGTTTCAAGCACAGCTCTAACCATTAGGCTACTACACCACAAATAAGTCACTAGTGCCATCTTCTGGCTGGAAGAAAATCCCGAAGATTGAAAAGTTACATTGTCATCATGTACATTTCGTGGTTGCATTCTTTATAAGATTGGCTGCCTATAGTTAATTGAATAATAATAGTACTTAATTCCATTTAATTTTTTTTCAAATAGGCTATTGGAGAATGCGCTTAAAAATTAATTGTTTTGTATATATCAACAAATAGGCAAGCAATGTATTGTATGTTATCTGTGAAGAGTTTATAACTTTTCCTGCAGTCCAGTGAGTGATCTGCATAAACACAGACATGTCCCAAAATCATGTGGCTTTAACAGATTTAAGAACCAGACAACAAAAATGACATTATGAGGAAGAAGTTTATTGAAGAGCGATACAGAGACACAGAAAATAACAACTGATGCAATTCCCCAGTTTGACACTATGCCTTCTGCTAAATAATGCCATCTCTCTAACCCTGGAGCCATTTAGCCGGTCTTAAACATTTCACATTTCTCCTTCTACATTTAGCTTTGGCAATACAGAATTGTAATTCATGCCGGTAAGGCAGTCTAAAGAGAGAAGAGAGCATTAAGTGAATAGAGACAGAGAACGATTAAAGCGCTAGGATCCTTGATGAGGTCTTATAGTCAACAGATACAGTATCTCCTTTTCATTACCTATACCTATACACCAGAACACAGTTTGGGCCCACATACACAACAACAACCAGACAGAGAAGCACTTGAACATAGACAACACCGCCTTAGGCTCTGATGCATATGCTGACTGACTGACTGACTGACTGACTGACTGACTGACTGACTGACTGACTGACTGACTGACTGACTGACTGACTGGCTTCCATGGTTCTGAGTGGGGACGTGAAAAAGAGCTAAGAAATGAAAAGAGATCGCTAGTGTGTGATGTGTATGATGTTGTATGTTTCAGACCTGAGAAAAAGGCTTAATGGAAACATGTAAAGCATGATCTTTGTCCATTTGTTGATAAAGTTTGCCACATTGAGTCACACCATATTTTTTTTGAATGTGGAAATTTCCATATCAGCAGTCAGCATCTGGGTCAGAGCGTGAGGCTGCATGGGTCACGAGTTGACCACTGATATGGTACAGGTGGACACCTATGACACGTTTAAATGCATTATTGAGGCTGTTTCCATATAGAGAATACTGAAGGTGCTCCTCAGGCCTGCTTCGTGTGTATGGCTGCTACTACAACACAGGAACAACTCACAAAGGTCCAACATTACATTTACCCCAAGGGGGTTTTTATGATTCATCGATAACGGCTTTGACCATGAAAACAAATACAACTTAAACGCCAACAAACGTGCAGACACATGCACACACGTTCTCACACAGTCTTACACACGTACACAAAATGACTCGCTCACAAACACGCACATACACACACACATACTAAGATACAACTTCTGTTCCTAAGAGAACATTAAGCTGATAATTAACACTTACTGTATGGGTATTATACAATAAATTAATACAATACTAAATCAAACTCAGCCTACATATAGGCAAATTAGTCCCTCCTCTGTATACACACACACACACTCTACATACACACACACACTCCCATGCAATAAAAGCAGCTTATGTGCCATGCTGCAATTTTGAATGAGTCGGGCAGAACAACTGCTGAGCATATTTAAATGTAGAAGCAGCAAGTGGGGGTGGTGGCAAACCTGGTGAGGGGTTTGTGGGGTCAGAGAGGGTCCCAGGGACTAGGAGGCAGTGGATCTGCTAAGCAAACCTGGACCACAGGCGAGCAACAAGCACACATATACATACACCACAAGACAAGTACCATACTGTACATAGATAATATGGACATCGTCACCTGGCAGGAAATTGAGGGTCAAAGGGGTCAAAGACTTCAGTGTCTGCACTAAGGAGACAACAGGTCAGCAGAGCCATGGCTAAGAGAGGAGGGAGGGAGGGAGGAAGGGTGGAAGAAGAATCCTCTTTGGATGATTACGGTGGCGCTTGTCGTGTAGGAGATGGAGGGGGCCGTCGGCTGCAGAGGAGAAGATGAAAGATAAGAAAAAGTTCTGGAGAGGATTGCAGCACATTGTGTTTCTGTGTGTGACTGTGGGTGGTGTGTTGGTGTGAGGGTATGTTCTGGAGTCAGTTTGGTACAATCTGGATAAGAATAAACAGTTTTAGATACTTTTAATGTAATTTGCATGCAAAGTAGTTTGACTCAATCAGTGGACAAAAGATTCAACCTGCTCAAAGTATTTTTATAATATATTTTATATTATATATATATTTTATAATATATATATATATATATATAGTCTGTGGATCAAATGTTTCATCAGATCAAAGTTTCATTTCTTCAAAATGTCATTGAGAGAAACTGATATAGATGATTACTGATCCAAATGAGAAATAGCTATTTAGTCCCTACTGTGTCTACACTATGAAAAAGGCATGTTTAGGTGATTAAACTTTTGTGTGTCTTCCCAGTGATAATGCTGTAAATAATTTTATTATATCATAATAATGGTAACGAAACCTAGTAAATATTATTATTTATAGTTTAGTTTAGACGACATTTAGTCGACAACAGTTTTAAATCGCAGAAAGAAACAAAACAGACCCCAACGTGTAGTTACGTTGTTAAACCACAGGATGGCAGCAAACTATGTAAAGCTGTCGTAAACGAATAAAGTACAACATGAAACAGAGAGTTACGGCAGCTTTACACTATCTGCTGCCATCCTGTGCTCTAAAGTGGTAACTACATGTTGGGGTAAAGCTGCCGTAAACAAATACAATACAACAGGAAACATTGTAGGTTGACAATAAAATAAAAGCATGCTTTTCCGGTTCGGTATCTAGGCACAGAAACTGAAGCTCCGTCGGTGTTAAACAGCAGCTGTGAGGCCCCTAATACTCATTTCATGGCCCAGGGTGCAGCTCCTCAGTTTGTATGTGTTGTGACGGAGCCATTTTCCCCGACAACACGGCCAAACTACAACCATAGTGTCAAGCTATGTGTCAACAAACACTGACCGCTAATGCTAGCAGATGTTGAATTACGTCACCAGAATCGACACTTTCTCTATTTGAATAATTATTTATATTATTTTGTCATAATTGAGTATCTACTGTTGTCATTTTCATTATCAACTATAAATGTGCATTTACTGGAGAAATACTGTGATAATTCTGATTCTCCAGAGCTTTTTTCTATTGTCAACATTATCTTCCTGTTGTACCCGTTGTATCGTTGTCGTTTGCTGTTATCCTGTGGTCTAATGTGGTAACTACATGTTGGGGTAAAGCTGCCGTAAACTAATACAATACAACAGGAAACAGAGAGTATGTTGACAATAAAATAAAAGCATACTTTTCCGGTTGGGTCTCCAGGTACAGAACCGAAAGCTCCATGGGTGTTAATCAGCAACTGTAAGGCCCCTAATGTTGATTTCATGGCCTACGGTTATTTTATGTGTGTGAATAGTAAAGGTTACAATTTCCTTAGCAGTATGGCAGTGCAATGTGTGATGTCAAACCTTGGAGGCTACTCTTACCGTAAAATCCTATATTTTTTTTTTCAGGTTTATACACAATTGTATTCTGTTAGCTACACAAAAAAAACAAGTACAGTAACCATTATCATTGAAGGACTGGGCTAAGACTGAGAGGTGGACATGAGGGATATTTCAATGGTCCTCTGCCATAGTGACAAAACATCTAAACATTTTTGACTTGCAGTGCTTACACAATGCCAAAGGGACGATGCATGTTGGGGGCACTGACTATATGATGGGAAAGAAAGTTAGTTTTGAAGCATGAGTGAACAGCTTTGGGAGAGATATGAGCTTTTGCAAGTGACTGTTTTGCCAAATGATCTTAGAGTTTTGAGAATATCATTTCTGTTTCATGAAATGAGCCAAACCAATGGAGAAAACTGTAATAACAGAGAGTAACTAAACTATTCAGTCATTGCTGACATCCATAGGAAAAACCAATGGGGGGATTCAATAAATAAATAAATCAAAGCAAAGACCTGAATGTGCCTTGTTTTAACTCACTTCCTGTATAGAACAATTTTTTTCCCCCTAATTACAAATCAAATCACAGTGTTATGCTCCAGACGTGTTCGTTGATAATGTCAAAGGAAATACGACGTTCATTAAAGCAGTAAATTAAAGTATTTTTCAGGATGAAATTCCGCCAGTATCAATGCTTTATCAGCAAATGCACGTGATACAGATCTTATATAGTGTTGCTTTAACCTTTCGGTCCGGTCCAAAATGCCAGGGCCGATTTTTTGTACCAGTTCGCCCCTGTGTGTGAGTAAAGCATCTACCTGGGTATGCTAGGAGGGGCCCTGTTGGGGCGGCTGGGAGCCTGAGGGCTGTCAGCAGTGTTATTGAGGGGCCCCAGGGGTCCTGGGCGATTTGGCGGAGGCGGGGCCCCCCGGGGAGCTGGGCGCTGGCCTGAAGACATCCTCCTAGGAGCAGTGGGACTGGGTGGAGGAGACCTGGAGAAGGCAAAGAATATGGTTTCAGAATAATGTTCAGGGACGAAAGAACAAAGCTAAACATAATGAAGTATTTTAAAAGCAGTAAAAGCAGTACTTCTGTCTAAAATGAAAGTGTGCATATGCATAACAGTTTGATTTTACTTTACCTGCGACCACCACTAGATCCGCCTACCCAGGATGTGTCAACAGGCGGAGGTAAGGGAACAGTGATGGTGGAGGTGGAGATATCGCTAATGATGGCTAGGGCCTCCTTCAGGGCCTGGTGGGTCCTCAGCACCTCATCCCTCCTCTGAGCCTGCTCCTGGGACTCATCCATCAGGGCATTTTGGTCACCTGCAGAGTACAGCTGGGCCAAGAGCTCAGCATTGATGAAGTCTTTCACCTAATGATATTGAGGACAAGATTGTGAACAATAACTGATTTCACAAAAGGATCATCATTCTAATGGTCATTGATACAGCACAATAAAACAGTAAAAACAAAGGTTATTTACCCCCATGGCCTATAGAAATAAATATTCAATGAATATTTTCTTACGTTGTTGATCATGAGATGCATGATGGTCTTGGGCATGAGATCCCGGATGCACTTGTTGACAATAGCCATGTAAGAGTCCACCAGGTTACGGATGGTTTCCACTTTACGCTCCAGTTGAGGGTCCATGGAGAAGTTGTCTGCGGTGCTGGTGGTCTCACTTTCCACCTGTAGAGGGAGCGAGGAGAAAGAAAAGCCAATGAGAACTGTTAAAACTCATGGAATGCAATTGCTTTGCACACATTGAATTATATTTAAACATAAGGTTTAGAAAACCGAGAAGAAACATTATTTTTCCAAGCGTGATGGATAAAATACCTGGAAATATTCGACTTTTATTGCTCACCAGAGGTGAAATTAAATCACTTTCAACACATCTGAACAATTATAGGAGAAGTGATGTCACGATTACACAGAATAAGGAAACAAAAGGTAAGAAATCATCAGTGAGACACTAAAGGAGCAGTCCGCATGGAATGCTCACCGTAACGGTCTTTTCAGGGTAGACTCCTGCACGCAGGAGAGAAGATTTCCAGCTGTCCACATCATCCTGAGAGTCACAGGCCAACTCCAGCGTGCGATTGTCCTTGTACACATTCCTAAACACCATGACACAGGAGAACGCGATATAAACGGAGGCCGGGACAAGAATGTGACAAGAAGCATGCATTTATGCCAATAAGCATAAAACACACAACATAATACTCGAAAACAGTGCTCAACAACGGCGATGAACACTGACATCTGGAAATATTAACGGCCCATTAGGGTTATGTGCCTCCTCCATGTGAGACGCTCTGTTATCCAACTCTTTTTTTTAGGTTTGAGCCAAGAAGGATTAATGGTGATGAGGAAACTGAATTACAATAAAACCTTTTTACGCGACGTTCAACATTTAAATTGCTGAAGCCCATCTCATAAATAGATTCATTTACAGGCAAGATCGATAGGTTATAGAGCTGCAGGAGCATTCAGCTGCTCTTTCCTTACACCAGCATCATCAACCTGTCAATAGGCTGACGTCACTGTTTGTTTCTTACTCAGTCCGTTCAGTAATTAGCTGTAAAATGAGATGTATATTTTAAACTTATATTTTGAGCCTTAGCTCTGATGGAAGTCTGCAAACACACTCTCTCACTTCATGTATATATAAGAATACACTGAACATAACAGGGGGCTTCTTTTTAAATGTGCATATTGTGCATCTTACTGCTGCTATTTTATGCCTCTTATTCTGTTTTTTATTTTATTTTATCACCTCTATCTTATCTTTTTACTTTTTGTATCTTAAAATATGTGTATATTTCCTGGATGCAGGTACAACAACACCATGTATAACTGTGTATGTGACAAAGCCAAATCTTGAGTCTTGAATCTTGAAACACAGTGTAGATGGTAAAACCTTTCAGCAGCTGTTCATGCACACAGGCCGTAAACTCTCTGATTCTATTCCTACTAAACGTTCTAAAGGTGGAGGTAAAATTCAAGGGCCTCGGAGCTGACCTCGACTCCGTGTTGAAAATGCAGAATATGTGCTTGCTGGACATGAAACTCTTCTCCACGTCGCGGACCTTCAGGTTGTCCAGGGGGAGCATGTACTTCTTCTCCTTCTCCTGTGAAAGAGGGAAAGAGAAGTTATGGATTGGGAGCCCTGGTGCGCCTTAACGCACACTCAGCGTTTATTGCTTTGTCGTCCAGTATTGCAAAGAGAAAGGTGAAATCGGGTTTTTTTGAGCGGGAGAAAAGGGGGTAAGTGGGATGGAGGGGGACGGGGGGGGGTGGGTGGCGGGAGAGAGGGGGGAGGGGGGGGTGATTGGTGGGGGGGGGGGGGGGTGTGTCGGGGGGGGGGGGGGGAAATGGGGGGAGGGAGAAACGGAGAAAGAAAAAGGGAGAAGGAAAACACATGTGGAAGTCATTACAGTGTGGGTCAAGACACAGTCGGGTCTTGATGGTACGTTTTGGTGGGGAGATCTGGAAGCTGAGGGAACTCTGCTGCTGCTGCTGCTGCGACAGGGCCAATACGGCGAAATGAAAGCATGAGGCGGGGGGGGGGGGGCGAGGGGGGGGGGGGGGGGGGTCGAGATATTAAACTGTTCAAACACGCCATTTATCGTCATAGATTCCGACTCTGCAGATTCACAACAGATTCACATCAGAACTGAGACAGACGCCGAGGTCAAAGAAACACTGCTCCTCATTTTCACAGTCCATCCTCGCCTCCATCTTTCTTAACTCGCTTTCTTTTTTCTTTTATCCCTCCCCCTCTATATTTTTTCAATATTTTTTCTTTCCATTCCAGAGGGGCCCACTTCCTGCCTGGCTTTTTTGGGGGGGGGGGCGAGAGAGAGAGATTAAATGACAGCCTGGCGTTAAAACTCAACATCTGGTAGTGCTTAGCAGCACACAGAGAAGCGGGGAAGGAGGGAGACGTTTAGGAGACGGCGGGCAGAGGAGGAGGAGAAGGAGGAGGCGAGACCGAGAAGAAGAAACGCAAAAGAGGATTTGCAAAAGATTTGCAGGAGAAAGTCCACATCTGGTCGGAGCGTCTGGAGAGCGGCCGTAGATGGTTGCAGGTAAGAAAATAAAGCAGATGAGGAGACAAGAAGAAGACAAGACAGGAAAACTTTGCACACCCTTCAGTGTTGTATTCCCCAAGGGGTCACTGCAGGACCTTCAGGTTGTCCAGGGGGAGCATGTACTTCTTCTCCTTCTCCTGTGAAAGAGGGAAAGAGAAGTTATGGATTGGGAGCCCTGGTGCGCCTTAACACAAACTCAGCGTTTATTGCTTTGTCGTCCAGTATCGCGAAGAGAAAGGTGAAATCGGGTTTTTTTGAGCGGGAGAAAAGGGGGTAAGTGGGATGGAGGGGGACGGGGGGGGGGGGGGGGGCAGGAGGGGGGGGGAAGGGGGGGGGAATGGGGTTGGGGGTGGGGTTGTGCAGGGGGGGTGGAAATGGGGGGAGGGAGAAACGGAGAAAGAAAAAGGGAGAAGGAAAACACATGTGGAAGTCATTACAGTGTGGGTCAAGACACAGTCGGGTCTTGGTGGTGCGTTTTGGTTGGGAGATCTGGAAGCTGAGGGAACTCTGCTGCTGCTGCTGCTGCGACAGGGTCAATACGGCGAAATGAAAGCATGAGGCGGGGGGGGGGGGTTCGAGATATTAGGGGGGGGGGGGGGGGGTTCGAGATATTAAACTGTTCAAACATGCCTTTTATCGTCATAGATTCCGACTCTGCAGATTCACAACAGATTCACATCAGGCCTGAGACAGACGCTGAGGTCAAAGAAACACTGCTCCTCATTTTCACATCGCCTCCATCTTTCTTAACTCGCTTTCTTTTTTCTTTTATCCCTCCCCCTCTATATTTTTTCAATATTTTTTCTTTCCATTCCAGAGGGGCCCACTTCCTGCCTGGCTTTTTTTTTTTTTTTTGGAAGATGGGGGGGGGAGCGAGAGAGAGAGATTAAATGACAGCCTGGCGTTAAAACTCAACATCTGGTAGTGCTTAGCAGCACACAGAGAAGCGGGGAAGGAGGGAGACGTTTAGGAGACGGCGGGCAGAGGAGGAGGAGAAGGAGGAGGCGAGACCGAGAAGAAGAAACGCAAAAGAGGATTTGCAAAAGATTTGCAGGAGAAAGTCCACATCTGGTCGGAGCGTCTGGAGAGCGGCCGTAGATGGTTGCAGGTAAGAAAATAAAACAGATGAGGAGACAAGAAGAAGACAAGACAGGAAAACTTTGCACACCCTTCAGTGTTGTATTCCCCAAGGGGTCACTGCAGCCCATATATGGTCACACAGGTCCCCTCCCTCTTCCTCTCGCTTCCTCACTCACTCACTCCCCCCATCTCTCGCTTTCCCTCTTTTTTGTAATATCCCCTCCCTGAACGTGCAGCCAGTCTGTCCCAGTCGTCTGAGCGAATATGCCACGTCAAGGCTGGATACTCTTCATGGCCGGCGTGACCGACATGGACCGCGAGGGGACCCAGAGCTCCAGCATTCACCAAAACAAACAAACAGGCCAACAGAGAACGTGCACCAGAGAGACCGGGGAAAGAGGCGAACGCGGATGAGGCGAATTTCGAAGGGTTTTTCGAATAGACCGGATCCTCGCTGCCAAAACGGAGAAGGGGCGAAGGGAGGGCACAGGCGCCAGAGACCCGAGCATCTGGAAAGGCAGAATGCAGCACACAAGGCCTGACTCTTAACTCCGGCTCCGTCCACCCAGTGTTCAGACTACCTGTTCATTGTCATACTGGTGTACAGTAGTCTGCACATTGGTTAGACTGGGCATGGACCCTCTTCTGTCAGTCTGTCTTCTCTGTGTCGCTCTATCTGTCTCTCTGTTGCCATTCCAGGTCTCCGAGATGTGTGTGTCGTTTTTATTTTTTGCATCTTTTGCTTCCTCCTCACCCTCCTGCTATTTTTAATCCATTGATAATCTGTATTTGACTTGTGTTCACCTGTATTTTGTCAGAAGTGCATTCTAACACCCACGTACGACCTTTTAACTCTCCTTTGGAATAAACGTGTGTCACACATTTTCAACACTAACTGCTGACGTGACAAGTTGCTGTGAAAGCCCACCGGGCAGACGTCTGAAGTCTGAGCCAAAACCTGTGAAAAGAGTTAAAGCCCAAACTCACAAAGTAGCGCGCTGCCTCACATAATTTATAGCATGAATGAGTAAGTGTGCAGACTGCTAGCCTGCTGCTGTGATGAAGATGTGGTCCACGGGAAGGGGGAGGAGCGAATGTGGCTGCAAAGCATCAAACGCAGGCCAAAAGAATGAAGGGCCAATCAATCAAATGGAGTTTGAAAATACAGTCAGACACCTCCAGTGAAGTTATTTCAGTGGGTGGCCAAGACAGCCTTAAGGCAAAGGACACTGATGTATACTCCACTGCTGCGGTGTCAAATAACTGCATCAGGCCAGTGGGAAACGTGTTCTGCAGATGGGGCAAGGAACACATCAGCGAAAGCCCAGGACACAAAGAATATATGTCGACATATATAGGGACAGGCTCATGTTGTTGGTTGTGCAACCTATTTTTCTTTTGTTGCATGAAGGACATCACAGGTCAAAACGGTGACATAATGTCACAGTGTTATGCAGTGATGCAGTTAGAGGTCGGAAAGAGAATGGGATGGGGGGTGGGGGGTGGGGGGTGATGGTACATTGATATTTAATGGAGGGGTTTCTCTCCACCGAAACGTCCTGGAGGCCGATGTTTGGATTAAAAACTTGGGATTTTCCTGCCAAGTATGCGAGCAGTTCCAAAGTAACTGCCAACCACACCAAGAGAGGGAGGAGGCTGTGCGAATGTGTGTATGTGCATCAGTGTGTGTGTGTGTGTGTGCGCGTGTGTGACCAGAAAGTTCACGGAGTGTAAAAACAGAAATACACAAGGCAAAGCCAGTGGAGTCTATAATTTCCTACATTACCACACTAAGGTATCAAATGACAATCTGTGGACCCAGTGCAGTGCGGCCCATGTGCTGTCTGAGGGCTGAGTGTGCTTTCATATATTCTGGGTGTCTGTGAGTGAACATTTGGTTGGAACTGGGACTGGTCCAGATTTGCTAAGAAGAAGCAAATGCTTAAACTCCCAGTGGAAGGAGGTGGGGGGAGAGAGAGAGAGAGAAAAAAAGAGAGAGAGAGAGAAAAGATGGGAAACTGCAGGACAGGAGGAAGGATGAATGGAAAGAGCGAGTGAATGACAGAACCATGGCCACGCTCCTCACATGAGGAACTGCATTAAACTGCTCCATCATGGAAATGATGGAAATGATGCACTGTTCAGTGCAGCCACATACACAAACCCATTTGATCATCAAGAGACAAAACTATTGTCTGTATCAATGTGCCTGTATATATACTATGTGTGTGTGTGTGTGTGTGTGTGTGTGTGTGTGTGTGTGTGTGTGTGTGTGTCTCCTCTGGCTGACGGAGCTGCAGTGTGTCTGCCTATCTACACTTGCTGTGCAGAATCTCCTCCAACCTGTACAGCAGGCACAGACAGGCAGACAGACATCAGCCCACCAAACACGCCAGCACAATGGACCAGGCGCTGCATCCTCCTCTCACTGCCGAGTGGAGGACACACAATGTCGTTTCCTACAAAACCGTTATGCTGTTCTTGGCCTGTAAGTTCTATCATCAGCTGAAATAAAATAACACAATTTACTATCAATAAATATTTGAAATCCCTGTCATTTTTTCACCACTTCCTGAACACACATGCTGAACGCGTGATTCCGTTGTCTTTATGTCAATATGAGTAATCCCTGTTACAGCAGACATTATCAATATATAAATACTGATCCCAGCAACTTCAGACTCACCTCGTCATCCTTGAACCAGGAGAGGCTCTCAGCAGTGAGCACAAACCAGTATTCCTTGGCCCCTCCCTTCATGATGCTGATGTTGTTGATGGTCAACCAGCCTTTACGGATGACCTGAGGGCAGGGGGAGACCAGAAAGTCAGCAATATTACTAATACCACAAAAACACAAAATGAATCACCTCATGAAAAAGACGACAATCGGCAGACGGACGCTAAATATTCTGATCTGAAAAAACAACTCACCCGCTTTTCAAACAACAAATCTGTAAAACAGTCTTCAAGTAGCCTTAAGCAATTTGTGCAAATCATCACTGGATGATGGATTGCATTAAAACGTACAGGACGTTCAGGTTAGGTGTGTCGGTGTGTCTTTTGTGATTTTACACACAGCCTGGCGTGTGCCTGTGTCGTGTCAGTGCAGTTCAGGAACTGTGTTCACAATGCTTCATGCACGGAGCCATGTTAGATTGTTAAGTGACCATTGTGTTAAGTGCCTCAAGCACACAGAGAGTTGTGTTAAGGTGTGTTAACCCCGACAAGCCCTGCATAACCAGGCCTGTGGGCACAGTGTCAAGTGCTGACTAGGTTAGATTACTGTCAGTCTTGCACCGCCTAAGACTCACTAAGGAGGTTACCCCAATCTTTGCAAAGCCGCTCCGTCATGGACACAAATGAGAGAGCTGATTTGTTTTGCTGGATCCCTGACAGGATACTGGAGGAATTCATACTTTCAACTGTTTTGGTTTTCGAGATAATTAGACATCATAGCTGCCAAACCGAGAAAAATTTCCATTTGTATTTGTCTAGTTGGCAACCCCATGTAGTAAGCAGGCCTTGGTGGGTGGAGGGGGTGTTAGAGAGTAAATGGTTAGATAATAAACTCTTACAATCAGGCCTGATGCGGGAGGAGAGGAAGCCTGCAACAGGAAGGAATGTGGTGGTTTTAGACACCCTGCAGCACTAAAACAAAAAAAAAGACACCTCTTCCTTTGCAACTTAAAGAAAACGTCTCTGTCCAGCAGAAGCCTACACAGCCAATCTGCCATTCTTGACCTGTCGGAGAGGAAAGCCGGGAAATGGCGAGTTCTGTGCGCAGCGGGGCTTCAGAGCACCACACAATGGGCAGAAGTGTTACTGCAGGCACAAATGACATTGCAAACCACAACCCCACAATGTGCAGTACTCACCAACAGACACCCATAAGAGGGCAGCTGAGACTCTCACTAAGGGATGGGGGGATGAAATGCAAAGGGTCACCTTGACGACACAGGGGGGGTTCAAACAAAGTGAAAACGTCTCAACAATAACACCAGTGATGATGGTGGTACAATGCAACAGAACCCAAAGTGATGTGTTCACTGAGGTAAATACACAAAATACATACGAGGAAAAGAAAACACTGTACTCAGCCAATGCCCCACTAGCATAACATAACATAAGACAGCATGCGTGGCTAAAATGAAAATAATAACAGTCAAATGTAAACAAAATATAGGGACAAAACGTGTATACACATACAAATTGCACAAATTGTGAAAGATTCACTGGAATGAAACAGCATCGCTCTGTTTGTGGGCTCTCTGCCGTAGCCATCCTGCGGGTGTGTGGGCGTGCAGGGACTCCCTTGACCTTTTGCTCCATCATTCATGTGTGATGCACATAGCATGAAGAAGTGCTCACCTGATTTCCTGCTGAACTCTGGCTCTTGTTAGTCTGGCTGCTCCTCTGCTGTGCACTGCGGCGCAGCCACCAAGCGGAGACGGGCAGCGAGGAAGAATGACAGAGAGATCGAGGTTAATGCAGAGGGGGAAAAAACATGAGGGGGGTTCAAGAAAATCCCCGTAATATTTGTCTCCACTAGACTGACACGGTCAATAACAAATCATTTATCACTGTGGTGCCGAGATAAGAGATGATGGTCTTTACTTAGCAAAGCCAATGAAGTCCTCATGATTAGTGTTGATGTAGGAGAGCTGGATGTCAATCACCAGCAGAACCTGAAACAGCACACAGAACATAGGTCATGATATATATATAAATATACACACACACATGTTATTTGCATATTAGATGCTAAACGGCAATAAATCTTGTCCACTGTGACAATCTAAGGAGCGTTACCTGATCCTTGGCCCGGCTCTCTCTGTCTCGGATGTGAGACGTCACGATCCTCTCAGTCTCCTCGCGCAGCATCGGGAAACACTCCAGCTGTGAACGCATCAGAACTCAAAATATAGTATTTCACAGCAAACTCATCTACTCTTCATCCAGTAATCATGCTTCCACGTTTGCCGCCATCTTTCCAGCCTCCTTCTTGTTAAGCTTCCCCGTGACATTAAATCACATGATGTACCTTGTTGGAACACTGGCGCACAGTGTTGATCAGTTCCTGGATGACCATGTCCACGCACTTGACACAGGGCTCCTTCAGCTTTATGATCTGCTTCTTCACGATGGCCTCGAACGCCATGTCGGGGGTGAAAAGTCCGGTCCTGAGGCCCATCAAGAAGAAGAAGAGGTGAGAGGGTCATGGCTGCTGAAAGTTCTGACACGTTGCAGTATGTGATGTTTCAGCAATACTGCATTTGTTCCGCAAATATCTCTGCTTTTGATCCATGTCTTAGTTTGACCAGACTGTATATGTGGTTGCAATAATAAATACGTCCACACCAGCATGTTTTCTGATGTGATACTATGGCCATTATAGACATTATAGACCTGCTGTCAGAATACAATGTGATGCTTCTTTAAATGTCACCATGTCTTTCACTTGGGTGGCAATTTTTAGGTCGCCCCGGCTAACCGCTGCTATAGAAACACATGGAGAGGCTGGACTGAGCGTAAAAAAAGACAGAGGAAAAGATGATATGCTCCGCCCTTGTTCATAAATCCCCATCCAAACCAAACCAAACCATGTATTCTTAGGCTGTTGACAAACCAAATTCTGTATTTTTATGTTGTTTTTCATTTGTGATGTTCACCAAACTACTTTTTGGATTTTGAAATCTCTGAAACTGAAACTTTCTCAGTGGCAACAGGCAGAAAGTTTCATGTGGTGGTCACTGAAAGGTCAGATATTTGGTGGGGTTTGTGTCTGTGTGTGAAACAACAAATGGAAATGGTCCACAGATAGATGGGATCTACGTCTGAGGATAAGGGCCTGTGTTTGTGGGACTAGACAAGATGATAATGGGGAAAAAAACCCACAGACGGGTAGAAACTCCTACCTAATACCATGGATGTTCTTGATGGCGTAACTGATCTCGCGTCGCATCTCTTTCTCATCACACTCCATCTGAGGGGAACAAAAAGTATTTTCACTGGTTAACACAATAAAGGACATAAAATATGCAAAAGAGGAGAAAAAATAAGGAAGAATAATTATCAGATAAAGAAGAGTGAAAACAAAGCGTGAAAAGTTGTATTTACACTCATAAATGACTTATAGTGATAATAGTGGTGCTATTTTGCATTGCATTCAGTGTCTGTGTGAGGAGTTTGAAAAGAAATGGAGGATGTGGGTGGGGCTTGTTTTTTTCCCCTTGCCATCTACTTTTATGTGCAACTTTTCACCTTGACCAGCTCAAAGGGGAAACGCTCGTGGAAGATGCGGTTGATTTTGGCTCCACCGGACAGCTCCACTGTGTCCACCTGGTCTCCTGAACCCTCGATCCTCTTCTCAAAGTCCACGGAGAACTGCTGCACCATCCTGAAACCCGACAACAATGAAAGCAATCAAATACACGCACAAAAAACAAGTTACTGATGACATCTGGGTTAGATGTTGGCAGAGAAGGGAGTGAAGATTAAATCTAAATCCAACAGAAAAGCCCGAGCTGTGAGAAAAACTGGGTACTGAACTGCAACAGCTGCTTGGTTTTGCGAGACGGGTCATCGGGTCGGTATCCCCGGTATTCCTCGGCCTCCTTGTCCAGAGCCAACAGCTGGGCCTGCAGCTTACTGCGAAAACCTGGCAGGGTGTCCCGGATGTGGTTGGTCAGTTGCTATAGAGACACAAACACAGCAAAATAGAAGAAACTGTAAATACACAATGGACGTGCAATTA
This sequence comes from Trinectes maculatus, assembly GCA_016785345.1. NCBI lineage: Eukaryota > Metazoa > Chordata > Actinopteri > Pleuronectiformes > Achiridae > Trinectes > Trinectes maculatus. Next base: position 57,933 of record JAFBJQ010003374.1, read on the forward strand.
TAAAGTGTTAGGAGCTGAGCGAAACGAGGCGACCGCATTCGCCACCTACTGCCTGTCTGTCACCCACACTGATGTGCAGTGAAATGGAAGCAGAGAGGAAAAGTAGGCCGCCCTCATATTAATTATGAAGAGTGCACTGTGGGAAATGACAGAGAATAAATCTCTGGTCACCTGGTTGAGGGTTTTCTGCAGGCGTGGGGTGCCCATTTTGTCAGCCATGTGTCTGTAAGAGGGGTGAGACAGGAAGAACTTCCTCTCAGCATCCAACGCCGCCTTGATGTCTTTCTTCCCATCGATGTCCTTCTGACTGCGATTCACCACTCCAATATAACCTGGCAATGAACAAACAAGGACAGGAGGGGAGAGTTGAGAGAGTGAGAGGTTGGCATAGAAATGTAAACAACAAGAATGCAGACAGCAAAGCTCAAGACAGTATAACACACACACACACACGCACACACACCTCTTCGCAGTGGAAGTAGCTTGTTCTCCAGTACATCCCGGGCATCTGTGCCTTCATCCATCAGATCCAGCTTGGTGATCACTCCAATGGTCCTCAGTCCTAGAGAAGTGTCCAAAAACGTCAACGAGAGAGGAAAATAGCTGTAGATCTATGAAAGAGTTTTTTCATAGAGCAGATTATACCTTATAGTTTCACTATGGTCCCAGAAACAGTACATCCCAAAAGTGGACCATGACACAGGACCACGACCTTGTCTAGTTTTACTATGTGGAGATGTGTTTTGTACAAAATACAATTTTTTGCACTTAGCATAGTAAAATTGTGAATTTTGGGGATTCTTCTCTCCAATTCAGCTCCAAATTAATTAATATGAATCAGAGTGGATTCCTCATTCCTTCCTCACCATCTCTCATCATCCCACTTTCAGAATCTTCTTCCTCAGTTAAACACTCTATGTCTGTTTTTCTTCCACCTATTCCACAGTTTCTTCTCATCTTTTCCTTTCCCCATCCTCATCATCATCACACACACACACACACACACACACACACACACACACACATATGCATCTACGTTTTGATTCACGCCCTCCACATCCTGCATTTTCTCCTCCTCTCAGCCCCTTCAATCTAATAATAACGTGACACTTGATCAGTGCCTGTAGGGAAATTCTGTTTCCACATCCAGAGAGGTCAGCACACAATAAACCATCTCTGAAGCTCAGAGGAAGTTGGTGTCTTTTTGAAGGACGTTCAATAACAAGGCCGTCCCCCCTTTTGATTCATTTCCCTCCATACTTCCTTAAACCTTATACAGTTATACAGTATTTGCCCATGTCTTACCTTGGGGATCAACATCTTTTGCCAGTTTCAGGGCGTCAGAGTTGGCCAGGTCAGTGTTAGCTGGAGTGACGGCCAGGATCAAACAGCTCTCCCTGCTGATGAATTGCATGATCATATCTCTGATCTGCTGCTCGATGTCTGCAGGCTGGTCTCCAACTGGCACCTTAGTGATCCCCGGTAGATCGATGAGAGTCAGGTTCAATACTGCACAATTAGAGAAAAGCGATATAAGACCTGGTCGTACATGTCTGACATTTCTGTGACCTATCGCAAGTCAAAGTGGGATCTCTGTCATTTCCTTTACAACTTAACTGACATAGTTCGTTGTAGCTTTTAAAGTTTTCCCAACCACTGGGAAAAATAAAAACACAAAACTATTAAGCATATTCTCAGTCTGTCCAAAACAAACTGGACGACAGTAATGGAGAGGAATCCAGGGACTGAAACTGGGAACCGCTAACGAACTAGAGAACTCACCCTTCATTGTGTAAACGTAATATTATATAATGTGCTTTATATACGTTTTATCACCAAGTACAGTTCCCTGTAAGAATGCCAATCAAGATATAGAAGTACCACTTTCTCAAGTGGCAAATTGTGAGAGGAGCATTTATTTGAATACTAATAAAGATAAAATGTACTTCAACGGTCTTGTTATTACTTGTCAATGACAAGTAACAAGCAGTCATCACTATTTAAGCATTTCAAAATATCATTCAAATGACCTTTCCTATTCTTGCAGTGAGTGTTAACCAAGAAGATCTACAAAACAAATTCAATCTAGCTGTAATCTGTTTTCAAATCATTCACATAATTAGTTGGATTCGGAATAGAACGTGTGGCGGTGGATCAGATGGCACAAAACCAAATTAATTAGTCCATCTTCCGAAATGCACTTAATTTGAAGGCTGTGGTTATAAAGAACAACACTCAATTTTACAGTTCCTAAAAAAAGACAGCAGTCAGCATATTGTATTTTAATATGCTACCAAATAACACAGGGCATTTTAAGTATCTCTTTAGCTGCCTCTTTTTAACTGCGTAGTTAGCCACATCATTTCTTTTGTAAGCCATAATTAGTATTATCACACTGCTGCTCTGACTGCCATGCACACAAAGTTGCAGCATTGCTTTCGCACCATGTGGGGAGAAAACTCGCAGGTTGATGGGGACGGGGGATATGCCTTTGTTGGCCCCAGTGACGCGGTCCGTCTCCGCCTCGATCTCCTGGCGAACCTCATCAAAGTCTGTGAACTTCTTCCCTTTGCAGTGGAGGAACTCAGCCCATTCTGAGAGGATGGAAATGTAAAACATGTAACTGTGGCAAGTGGTGAAGAGGAAAATAACACCAGTGTAAGAGAGGATAAAAGCCAAGAACATAACACATCGCCATTTAAAAAGAAATGATGGGGTGGGTGGATTTATGTGCGTGTGTGTGTGTATATATGTATGCTAGCATGCGTGGGTGTGTAAATGTATGTGCGCCCACCTGCAGTGGAACTGATAAGCTGCAGAACCAGGGGCCTGCGGGTGACAATACCAGATCCACGGGGAAGAAAGTCCCTGAGGAAAGATCAGCCAATCACAACACTGTACATCACACCACAGCCAATATAAACATTCATCAAAGACTATCGGCCTGCTCGTAGGTGGCATAATGATATCATAATGACATGTTGAAGCTTTCTTCTCACTGAACTGAAGAGCAAACGTCTCATAATTATACTACATTCAATGGCATGACAGCCCCCGTAGAGCCCTCACTGTCAGTCGTCTATAATGATGGAAGCCAATTCAATGCACTCTAGGTGGAATAGAGGCCATTTTAAAACACAGTCACTCCCTAAGCTTCCAGCTGCTCCTGCTGCAGCCCAGTGCGTCAACGGTACAGAACAATGTGACCTGATAAACACGGGGTCACAATGTAGAGCAGCATCGTGACAGTGGGTGTCTCGTTTAAAAATGATGACGAGTTCACATTTTCCTGAGACATCGCAAAACAGAGTTTCAGTGTGTGTATGTGTGTGTGTGCGTGTGTATGTGTGTGTTCACTGTTGTGTGTACGTGCAGCTACTCGCCTGACAGCCAATCGTTATTTCCTCCTTTTCTACAGGTATGCTCAGAGAAAGAGACATATCGACCTTTGGACCCCCCTGAAGTGGGATGAGTTTAACAAAGACAAGCCAACTATGTGTCCATTCAGCTCTGTGCAGAGACAGTGCTGGACAGATGGACCATTACTCAGCATCATGACTCTCAATGAGGGATGAACTGGACAAAATCAATGCATCCATCTGGACCTGTGCAGACATGTCAGGACTGCACTGTTGAACGCATTGAAAAGCTAATGGCAAGTAACTGTATTTCTGATTTACTGCATTACTATGGGCCAAGCTAAGTGCATTCTGTGTCCAACACTTCCTATAATTTAACATACTGTATATGTATTTCTAATAAGACCTTCAATGTTAGAAACCCTCATGATTTAATACGTTAACAACAACGACTCTGCCAGTCAATTAAAGCCTAATTCAAGATAAGCCAGATGACGTCACATGGTTATGGATATGGTTCTCTGTTTATCTCGTACTCTCTCCAAGCATTGTGCGAATGTGTGTGTGTGAATGGGTCAGTGTGACCTGCAGTGTAAAATGCTTTAGCTGGTCATTGGGACAAGAAAAGCACAATTTGCTATCCATTACAGCGCGGTGAAAGAGATGCTAAGCACCCTGCATAAATATCATTTTGAATATTTTTCAGTAACAAAAGTAGCATGAAGGATGAAGCCGCTCATCATCTGTTTGTTTTAAGTAACCAACATCCAGGGTAAGTTGTTGAATATTGATATGTGTGTGTTCAGGAGTGGGAGCTGCAGTAACACTGCTGCATGCATGATGTGCTTGAACATGGTAACATGCGGCAACGTGTCTCTCCTGTCTGCATTTAATCCAGCACAACAGCACATACTGTATGAATACACCTGAAACACAGCTGTTCTTGGAAACTGTGAAGGATATTTCTGGATATTTCTAGGACTGTGAATGAGCCTGACTGCAGTTGGTGATGATTCGACTGAAATCCCTAAGGTGCTGCTGTAACCCAAATACTACCTCCCTCCCATGTTGGTAGCAGTGGTGTAAAATACATACTGTACACAACATAAGTGGAGCTCTGAGCTCATCCCAAGGCCCAGCAGCAGTGACTTAATGCTGGGGAGAAATGGTGTGAACTCTGCGCCCAGTGATTGGCCCCGTAGGCCTCTTATGTCATCCTCAAGGTTAACGGGTGAAGGGATTATCCTATTTCTGGTGGTCAATTTTACCTGCCTACAAAGTTCTCCAGCACGGAGCTCTTCCCTGCGCTCTGGCCGCCGACCACTGCGATCTGCGGCAGGTCCAGGTTGCAGGCCTGGCCGATGGAGCTGAAGGCATCCTGCAGCTGGTTGACCAGCGGGATCAGATCCTCCATGCCACGGTTTCCCATGGTGCCTTTAGACGCAGGGAGTCGGGATCAGCGAATGGAGAGAGAGAGAGAGAGAGAGAGAGAGAGAAGGGGGAGGGGGCCGGTGTGTGTGTGTGTGTGTGACGCTGCTATATTGGTCCGGAATACCGCGGTGCTTGTTGATGTGGTGAAGTCATCTAGCCGCGCATCGCCGCGAGCCAAGCGAGGGTCGCAGCGCCTGTGAAGGCAGAGGGGAGAGAGAGGGAGAGAGAGAGAGAGAGGGAGGGAGGGAGAGAGAGAGAGAGAGATGTGAACAGACAGGAACAGACAGTTGCGCAGTTGCTCACCACCACCACCACTATAGCCCCCCTCTGCCCCCCTCCCTCTCTACCACACACAAACACAAACACAGACATAGACACACAACGAGCAGCACGAGGCCTGACTGTACTTTCAAGGGCATCTGGTGAGAGCTGATGCACAGGCTCCGGATGCTCACATCACATCCGAACAACCCGCGCGCGCAACGCTGCGGTCAGAATAACAAACGCGAAACGCGTGTTCACAAAGCCGCCATTCGGGGACACGCTACAGAGACGGTGTCCAGTGGACATGTGTGGCTCGTGCCGGCGTGTTGCTGTCGCGTTACCCCGCCTCAGGATTCCCTCGGTGCTCTCAGTGGTCTCAGATGCTCCCGGTCGCTGTCCAGTGCTGAAACGAGGCGCGGATCAGGCGGCGGAGACGAGCGACAGGACCGCGGTCGGTTACACAAGCACCACCTGCTACTGCGGCGCATCGGCCCGATCTCCTGCTCCTCTGCGGGGACTGGATTCGCCTGTTGGTTGGATACGGTCGGCTGAATGTCACAGCAGCGGCCTCATCCCGACCACATATTCGCCTTTGACAGATTAATCATCCCCCCCCTCTTCGCCTGTACGCGGTGTGATTGCGAGGCTGCGCCTGGCTCTTGCGCCGTTCTGACGCGGCGGTGGACCAATGAAATCCGGGATTTGGAGACGATGCAGAAAAACGCGGCTCCCCATTGGCCCTGACAAGTACAGGTTAGGCCTACCTGAGCCCGCCCCCTGTTTACATCCCTGCCTCTTCTGCCGTTGTGAGTCATGCGGCACGGCTGCGCATCGCTGCAACAGAGGAGGTGGACGCGCTCCTCCAGACCCCTGCAGCAGGAGCAGAAAACATTCAATTTCCTACATGTTACAGGCCGTGACACGCATAACAAGTCTTATGAGTGCAGAGTAACATAATAGAGAAATGCTGCGATGATATAGCATCACTGATGACAGTGTTATTATTGGCCCACGTCTGGCAACATGCGTAATGTGGACGCAAAACTCCTGGTGCCACATTGTCTCTGCAGGCCGAGGCCGGTAGAGGTGGTCACGTGGAGAGGACGCTGTCATTCTGTCTTAACCTCTCTCATATCTGTACCAGATAATAACCAGAGTCTCTCCTGCAGTGGGTGAAAAATCTGCTATCTTGAAATGATCTGCGAGGGCCCATGTCATTTACCGTACAGACTGTAACGTAAGCAGAAATCTGATGCTTCAGACGACACGCAGGGCAGGCTCGGTGCGCCCCTCCCCCCACCTGCCAACGACTGTAAAACCTTATCGATTTATTCTGCATTTGCCCTTTTCATTATGGCCAGGTCTTCAAAGACTGGTCGTGGACGCACCATGTTGGAGTGAACTCAAATGTCACTAGGTGGCAGTAGACACAACATCACTGCGGCTGTGCGTGTTGGGCCAGTCAGTTATTTATTAAGGGGTAAATTGTTTTAAATTATTATTATTATCATTATTATTATTATTATTATTATTATTATTATTATTATTATTAGTAGTAGTAGTAGTAGTAGTAGTAGTAGTAGTAGTGTTAATATTAGTAGTAGTAGTATTTTCATTTCAAACATTGCCACAGTAATGGGTTGGGGGTGACTAAAGTAGGCTACATAAGAAGTGAAGATTGTGCTTTGAAGTATCTTGTGGTCTGTAAACAAGTGTGCTCTTAGGATATTATGAAGAGTTATACTGACAGAAAACCATAAGGTGCTGTGGTTCATCCCTGGCTCAACCCCTGTAACCTTACTTGACAGGGAGGGGATGTGTGAGCTGGGTATCCAATATCATCATCATCAATCCACCCCTCCACCCCCTTTCCTCCATCAACCTTCTCTTCATCCACTCTCAAAGATCCAAAAAGATCCTGTTTCCTGAGGAATCTGAGGCAACACGAGACTTGGAGCCCAGGTCAGTTGTTAATGCTCAAAAATATAGGTGGGCCTGTTTTTAGACCCCAAACTGGCGAGACACCTCTCCCCTGCCCTGTTCACCTACAGGAAAGACACCATTAAACCAAGGCCTAAACTGGAGAGGGCCCCTTGGTCATTCCAGGGATTATATTTATTTTTTGCGTCAGAGCCGCTATTGAGATGTTTGCAGGGGGCCCACATTGTCCAGGGGACCCTCTGCCACATTGACACTCAACTGATCTCAGTTTCAAGTTTTATATCATATTCTGTGCTCTAAATTTAATTCCACAACATATCAGTCCAAACCGGAAGACATATTCTTATCTACTGTATTCAGGCAAAGTAGCAATATAACGATATATAAAAATTAAAAGTCCTGGTTTTAACATGTTTAGATAATAATTTTAATCGTTTTGTTCAGTGTTATAATTAGTGATATCAGAAAATGAAGTATGACTGTAGACACAACACGCAGTCCTTATTCTAACACTTGGTTAGTTAAATCTATACAGTACTTACAAGCTATATGATTATGTATACATTAGTCATTTAAAATACTGTATACATAAAAGCTTCATCTGCAAGATGGAGTGGTAGAAGATTTGAGAAAATTTTTGCTTTCTTTACGTTTGTTTGTTTGTTCGTCATCATGAGGTCACACATGTTACAAACATGTTGGTCTCCATGCACCACTCCATCATTACCCTGAATCAGCCATTACCTGTCATGTCTTGTCTCTGTTTTGGTATAATTTCCTGTTTTATTTTGAAA
>JAFBJQ010003376.1:0-90163 GCA_016785345.1 Trinectes maculatus
ACCCTAACCCTCTAACCCTAACCCTAACCCTCTAACCCTAACCCTAACCCCAACCCTAACCCTTAACCCTAACCCTAACCCTAACCCCTAACCCTAACCCTAACCCTAACAAACAACCCACAAACAGATCAGTAGGCCAGTGCACAAAACCTTACACAGGACCCTCCCCAACCCTAACCCTAACCCCTAACCCTAACCCCTAACCCCTAACCCTAACCCACCAGAATACAGGTGTAAAAACATTTTCACTTACGTGTGTGTTACTTTCAAACGGTGTCTGTTTCCGACAGACATACTGTCATCTTCCATACCACGAACACCTCAGAGCAGACTTGTTGTCATCTTGGTTTATTATCCAAACAGCTGCATCGTTTATATGTGTGTGTGTGTGTGTAGCATATCAAAAGAAAAACGCTGTTTCCGACAGACTTGTTGACGCCTTCAATCTTAACTGTTGCGACTTTAACGCTTTGAAACTCTTAATTTATTTATTTTCTTATTTCCTTAGTTACAAACACTCGTATATACTTTTATATAAAAACGTTAGTTTCTTAGTTAGAATACATTCTCATATACTTTAAAGATTCCTTACAAATATATAGTGTAAAGCGTTTTCGCTTTTATCATCTGTATTACTTACAAGGATGTCTGTTTCCGACAACCACTGTATTCATCTGAATGGTCGCTACTTTAATGCGTGAGACTCCTCTGACATACTATCTCGTATAATTGAAAATCATCATGAAAAGAAATGTCCTTTATCTAGTTTAATTTAGTAGTTGTTTCTTTAATATAGTTAATTACACTAAATTCGCGTTTTAAAGTTATTGTGAAAATAAGTAATTGTGGTATAAACAGTACATAGTCTTTTGAAAAGGAGCCGATTAATGTATACGCATGCGCAGAAGAGTTGTTGTGGCGTATACGTCTTCCTTGCCACAGGGTGGCAGTGCCTGTTACGGACAGGCGCTGTTACTTTGGTACAAGAGAAGAAGTGTAGCTCACGGAAAGAAGAAGAACGTGGGGCGAACGTATTAACTCCAGTGCTTTTTATGTTGTTTGCAGATGAGGGAAGTGATACATAAGCACATAACAGAGACACCCGGAAACTGTTTTGTCTGTAGTTTCGCGGCCGGTGGATGGATTAAAAAGCATTACTATTGACGGCCGAGATGTATTAGCAACTAAGCTAACGGCTATGGCTATCATCCTGGCGTACGTGTAGGGCAGTTGCCTGTTTTCGTCGCTAGATGGTGCTGGTGCGCTGTTTCTGCCCTCAGGGGGTTTAGTGGTTTTCAGAATCAGAATCAGATATACTTTATTAATCCCTTGCGGGAAATTCTTTTTAAGCAGTGCCCAGTTTACAGAGAAAAGTCAGTAGAATAAGGAATAAAATAAAATAAAATAAAATAAAATAAAATAAAATAAAATAAAATAACTATACATGGTCTCAAATAAGAAATAAAATAAAAATAAAATAAAATAAAATATGGTCTCAAGTATATACAATCCACAGTATTTACAATGCTGCTCAGTACCGAATTATTATTATTATTGCACATGACCGGGTTATTGCACACAGTGAAGTAGTGAAATAAATGATACTAACTAATGAGATGAAATGACTGTCAGAGAGATGAATTGTACAGTTTGATGGCCACAGGCAGGAATGACTTCCTGTGGCGCTCTGTGGTGCAGTCTTTGGCTGAAGGTGCTTCTTTGGCGGACCAGCACGTCATGGAGAGGATGTGAAGAGTTGTCCAACATGGATTTAATTCTGGACAACATTCTTCTGTCTGACACTGCTGTCAGAGAGTCCAGCTCCTCTCCAACAACGTGGCTGGCCTTGCGGATGAGTTTGTTGAGTCTGTTGGCGTCCTTCACCTTCAGTCTGCTGCCCCAGCACGCAACAGCATAAAGGATGGCACTGGCCACCACAGACTCATAAAACATCCGCAGCATTATCCGGCAGATGTTGAAGGACCTCAGCCGCCTCCGAAAATAGAGACGGCTCTGGCCCTTCCTGTAGAGGGCATTTGTGTTTTTAGTCCAGTCCAGTTTATTGTCCAAGTGCACCCCTAAGTATTTGTAATCCTCAACCGTGTCCACGTTGACCCCACAGATAGAAACAGGACGTTTGTCCCGTGTGAGCCACCGTATTTTACGGTTATTGGCCGCGCGAGCGCCTTGGTTAGTTTTTGTTTTACCACTGTAAAGGTGAGCACGTTGAAGCTGCCCTCTCCGATATATATGAATGTTTCTGTTATAAACTGTTGCAAAGTATTCTGTGGAAATAATATGTGTTGAAATTAATATGAATAGTTTTAAAACAGGTAGCGCGAGTTAATTTTATATATTTTTCTAAATGGTTATGTCGGCTGTGAGTTAGTTGGTTTGCGAGCGTGTAACGTTTTTTATTATTTTTTATCAGACACTGACATGTGAGTTTTTGTTTTACCACTGTAAAGGTGAGCACGTTGAAGCTGCCCTCTCCGATATATATGAATGTTTCTGTTATAAACTGTTGCAAAGTATTCTGTGGAAATAATATGTGTTGAAATTAATATGAATAGTTTTAAAACAGGTAGCGCGAGTATGCAAGGGAAAGGATATTACTACTTGTGTCAAATAATAATTAATATATCAGAATCTTGTCTTGTCTTTCAGTTACATTTTAAACGGTTCAAGGTATTTACTTATTTAATGAGTTAATGATCAGGTTTCAAAACAAACTCACACACAGATGTAAAAATTTTACCTTTCAGTAAAAAAAAAAACACACCGTCATTACCACTTTTACTTTGTTCAAGGGTGACTTTAGAGAAATTACGTCACGGTACAGGAGACACTCACCTGTCTGGATGAGTCAGGAATCTGGACGAAGTCGCGACCCGCCGTCTTTAGTCTTCTGCCCGCGGATCAAGCAGCACACGCGACCAACGGGACACATTGTTAATGGGGCATCTTCTGGGCATGTGACGTCACCTGCCGGGAAACGACGAGCGGTCGCAGTTTAAAAACCACAAGTTTCATCCTGCAGAGACTCGGTAGGAAAGAGCTGCACGCACCTCTACTGCTGCGACAATTCACCCTGTTGCGGATCGGTTTTGCGCCTTGTTGTTGTTGAGGCTTGTTTTGGCGCGTGCGGGTGCTGGATGCTCTGACTCCACGGAGCGCGCTTGTTGACTGAGGCTGAAGTGAAGGCACCGGATATAGACTCCGTCATCAGCTAATTGGAAACACCTGGTGAGGTGTTTGTGCTGCTGTTCAATCAATCAATCAGTGATCTCACACACTCAAACACACACTCAAACACACACATACGCGGGTGAACCTCTCTGTGTGTTTGTCACTCCCTTCATGTAAAGCCTGTTCACTACACGTTTCATAAACAGCCTGTTCTGATCTCTTCTTGATGCATCTTTATAAATCTCAGCGTGAAGAAGACATACTTCTTTAAAGATTGATCATGCGCATATTTGTATGAATATTGATCTAGAGAGAACAAACTCAGTTGTCATTTAACCTCACTTCATCAACATACTTTTTTCTTTAAGTTTAACTTTGAGTTTTAATTCATTAAACATCAACTTCTCTACACTTGCAATATGATTATTGGACACACCTTTGGGATAATGTGGACAATTATACCTGACTTAAGGCTACATACATATTTCAATTGGCTATAGGACACAGCCTGGGATCTGATCAATCAGGGTGGGGGGCTTCATAGAGTGAGGGTGTCCAGTGAAAATGGCTAACTAGCACCAACATGTACCAGTTTGTGCAAAACTTTTGGCTTCCTACACCACACTGTGAGGTTTGCATCATGGCCATGGGGGCGTGCATTTCTGGACCTTCAACACACAGGAACATTAGTAATGACTCATCTGAGAGTTAACCTTTGTATCTGTGTGTTTTGTATCTGTGTGTTTGAGTATAAGATAACATGCCAGCATCAATAACCTCATTTCTCAGCTGGTCACTCAAACTGACAGAAAAACAAGAGAATGAAGGTTTACCTGCTGCTGCTGCTGCTACCACTCTGCTCAGGTACATATTTGAAGTCTTTGCTCTGAAAGTACCACTCATACTTGTTGTATAATAATAAACACTCAGACAGAAGAGTCACATATGTTCTCTGAACAGCTGTTCGGTGTTTAGGTCATTTCAGCTCAGTTTCTTTTGTATTGCAGCTCAACAGTTTTCCATTGAGTGTTATGGTCAGGACTTCCTGGTAATCAACAACATGGTCCTGCAGTGCACTGGCAAAGTACAACAGGCCTGCTATACCAAAGGTAAGTATAGTATTCTATTATTGAAGACTGAAATCCAACCTTACCCACAACACATATTAACCTCTTCTTAAAAGTTTTAAATTTTAAGGAAAACTGCAGTGATTTACAAATAAATTATCTGTGAAGCAATATGTAGCTGGACACATATTCAAAATGTGTCCATATGATTCATATCTGAAATCAAGACATGGATAAAAAATGTGAAGAGTGTTGACGCTCCAATGATGCATTTTATGTTTACAGAAAATGGGGAGAAAGGCTGCACTGTACTGGAGCACTGCTCTAGACGTGGCTGGACCTGCTGTTACAGTAACCTTTGTAATGCTTGACCTCTTACAACACCTGAAACTTTAAACGCATCAGACTACATGATGTGGAATGAAGTGTTTGAGAGTCTATCTAACCTTGAATTGAAATGGTTGGTCTCATGGAATTCAATAAAGAATGCACCATGCTCACCATGTTGAGTCACTTTTGAAACAGTGTTCCTAGTCAACGATGTTAAAGACAGTTTAGATGAGTTTATAATCACATTATCCGATACGGCAAAATACAGGGGTTATTGCTTTTACTCTAAACCTGAGAATGGATTTGTGCTGATCAATATGGTCAATTAATACAATTTCCTTGAGTTGAATAAGTGACCATATAGTTGTTGACAGTAAGAAGCTACACAGAACAGATATGATGCGCATTGAATTGATGGCTCATTTCAAATGACTGATTTGGAATTAGTTTTCAAAACATTTAATTGCAATTTTTGTTTAAATCTTCAGTACAGTCTGTCAACTGACAGGAATGAATGAGAGAAGACATGATTGGCTCAAAACAGTCACATGAATTTCACTGTCATCATCATGACTATCAACGTCGGTACTGAATGTTGAAAAATACAGTTATTAAACCAGAGACCTCCAAGATTCTACCCAAACATCAGCCAAGCACATTTGACCCCACCCCTTCATTACATCACTTCCCTATTATCATGGCCCCACCCATACCCGAACATTCAGGTATTGCTTGAACTCTGTACAACCCCTTCATAATGACGAGCGTGGAAAAAATTAAAATAAACAAAGTATTAAAAAGGCAAAAACAAATAAACAAAAAAAACTCACCACAAAAGGCCCAATACCCCCCCCAAATCCCTAAACCCTGTCGTGCCATTATCACCTCAACATTCATAAAACATATGAGAAGAAATGGTCCTGAAGAGACAAAAATAATCATAACCTGCAGCCATTCAGTAGAGAGGCTCTCTGTACTGTGACCCGATAAACAAATATGTGCTGCATGTATTTTGACAGTGTGAGATGCTGCTGCCCCCAGTGATGAACACAAATATACACAGAAATCTGCAGTATATACAAACACAGATCCTGTCAGAGAGAAATCTCTTACTCTGATCCAATTCCGTTTATCTTGTAACCAAAAATAAAACATTTTTGATTACAAACTATTTTCACTCTGTATGTTCCATGTTACTTTTTAATTGCATCATGTTTGTTACTACAATTCACCAACTCTCTGGACTGATTCTAAAGCGGAATCAGGTATGTTCCTGTATGTCAAAAGCCATCTCAAATAGAGGATTTCAAATACCAATGCAGTTTGGTAGTTTGACAAAGTTATTTTCAAGTGGAATAATGAAATAAAATCAGCCAGTGCCTGTTTTTACAAGCATCAAACATTTGGAGAATTTACATTTTGCTGCTCAAGGTAAAAGGATCAAATTACTTTGATCTCTAACTGTTAATAATCTGGATCAAAATCTATCTAGTTGAAGGTATTTATTATTATTACAATATAAAAACATAACTTGAGGCCACTTCTGTGTTCAAAAAAGGTATTTAAAGCTCACCTGTTTCCTCTGTTGCATATCTCTCTAACCATCTCATCTGTTCTGTAGTTTTAACTCTTTATTTCGTTTACTTTGTAAAAATAAAGGATGAAGTTTCAGACTCTAATTCTCACTTTAATACATCTTTGCTCAACTCAACTACAGTTGAAAATACACCTAGACAACAGTGAGATTTTACAAATAAACTGTGGATGAAAGTATCCCGGGTCTCCAGGTCTGTCAAACTGTGACATCACAGGCTATTTGAATTGAAGGAACATTTATTCGTAAAGCTGACTGGTTAGAAACAATGGGGCTACAGCCATAGATTTGAGTCCTGACACACAAACACAAATTTGTACTTCTATAGTTGTGAAGACTCTCACTGATAAATTACAATCCCTGCTCATCCACCATTTACGTTACCAGTAACTAACCCTAAACCTAACCTTACCCTAACATAACCCTTTTCTTTAATTTTTTTTTTCATTGAAACTGTCTTCAATAACAGTTCAATCGACTGTCATTAGCTGATGTTTCATCATGGTGATACTGAAGGAAACTCGAAAACACCAAGATTCTGTCTAGAATTCAAACACCTCTGGTTTCTCTTGTTGATTTCTGGGAGTCTTTTTGTAGAATTCAGAAGAACTAGTTGAATTTGTGTTAATTGTTGTGATAGGAATTTCTTGGAGGAAGCAGTCTGTGGTTTTATTTGTCATACTAAGCCTGCATTAGATCTAAGGCCATGACAAGAGGCAATCTCGGCAATCTAAAACTTACTTTAAACCCTCACATTTAAAGGTTTCAAGGTCATAAACAAACTGAGGACTGAAAAATGTCCCAATTTTGTAAATATATCCCAACATTATAATCTTGACTTGAAAAATTCAGCAGCTCGGTCTTCCTCACAAAGATAGCTGTACTACAACACGCAAACAAAAGGACTCTGTCTATGAGGGAGGGCCGAGTGGGGGCAGTCCCTCATCACTGGGTGTGGCTGTGTCATCACTTGGCTCCAGGCTATCTTTCAAACTCACTGTGCTGTCTGAGGGGGGTAGAGTTGACTCTGAGTGGGGCGGTGTTAACTCAGAGGTGGGTGGTGCTGGCTCAATGTGGGATAGGTTTCCTGGGGAGGATTCTTGGGTACCATTGGCCGTCAGTGGGAGATGGGGTTCCTGTGCAGCTTTGGTGGGAGGAGACGTGATGGGGGCAGATTCAACCCGATGAGCAGAATTAGAGAGAACACCGTCATTGAGACAGAGCACAGCTTTTTCCACCAAACGCCACTGCATGATACTGGTGTCCTTCCCCCCCGTTGAAATCAGATGACTGTCATTAAACAGGAAGCTGACATTGGTAACATGACTGCTGTGAGCACTGTACTTATGGCTGGGAGCCTGCAAACACACAAAGGGACTTTTACCGAATTAAGAAAAAGCTTAGAACGTGTGGAATTAATAAACATTATAAACAGATAATAAAAATGCTGTGTGTGTTGATGTGAGGCTGTGTATTACGTGTGTGTCTAACCTTGGCAGTGGAGCATGGGTAGGCAAATAAGTGAACTTTGCAGAAATCATCAGCCAGAGCAATCACCTTCCTGTTGTGAGACCTGATTAGAGCGTTGATGTCGGTACCATCGGAACCTTCTGGCCACACACCTGACAAACAAAACATGCAGACATTAATTCATGATCCAGGACAACATTAAACTTGTCTGACATTAACCTGAGATCTGCTGTGAGAAAAAAATACAGTCTTTTAAAGGCTAAAGACATTCATAATATCCCCAGTTAAGTTTAATCTTAAAAAAATATCTACGTTTTAAGACCTGAAATACAATTAGATAAACCTTTTCAGGTTAGAAGTTGTTTTTAATGTTGTCAGTGCAACTTGATTGGCTCAATACAGTTCATCTTCTGCATTGAGCAGATGATTTATTTAATAGGGGAGGGAGAAAACACTTTTCTTTTCTGCAGCTCTTACTTCACTATCAGATACAGATTTAATCTCTGTTCTGCTGCTGCTGCGAATGTAACTGCTTTAGCATTTAAAAAATATAACTCTGTTTAGGTAATAGTTCTAGCGAGTCACTCACAAAAAAGCTGAGACATTCTGTTCTAGGTTTGAACTAAGTTGGTAGTCAATATTAATGGACTCTGATCATGACCAGAGTCACTGATCATACACTGGCCATGTATAGCAAGTGTACTCACCGAACACGTGGTATCCCAGTACGCAGGTGTACGTTGCCCAGTCAATGTCTTTACACTCTGAGCGATTTCTGATCAGTTTACAACTGTTTGGAACATCCCCTAAAAACACATTTGTTACTACAAACACTACTACAATTACTGTAACTGTAACATTACCATAGTATCATTTAAGGCCAGACTCTTGAAATAATTTGGTTCAATTCCATGATGTGATGTTTTAAATGAAAATGAAAATATTTAATTTTTTTATTGAACAAATGTAAGTGTGCAGTTTGAATGAACGTTGCATTCACATTAATGTGTGACTTGTTGATCGTGATCAACGCTTTCTTCAGTTTAGTATATGAATCAAACAAAGCATGTGTAGTCTGGAATCAGTGTCAACATTTCTATGACCTCAATTTTTTATGAATACATTTTTTCTCTTAAACTACGCTTCTGTATATAAAATATCATGGTTGCCAAACACAGTATAAATAAGGTTTTGACAATAAGGTTTTAAACCTACATCTAAAACATCAATTGCAGGATTTTATAAATGAATCTAGGATTATTCAAATAATCAAAGCCTAATTTTGATTAGAAAAAAGATTTTAAAACACAACTTATCGTAGAATAACAGATACAGCAGTATCATAATATTACAGCATGGTAGCAACAGCATACTCACAATAGAGAATCTCATAGTCTCCAGAGTTCGACATGATGAAGTTGTTGTCAGGTGACCAGTCAAGGTGTGTAATGTAGCTGGAATGTCCCTGAAAAATAGTCATGAACACACATAAAGATCATCACCATCAACATAATCAACACTGCCCTCCATCCTGCTGTTTAGATTCTCTTTCAGATTTGTTACGTGAGAGAAAGACAGAAACTGAGGTGTGTTCATTCGTATTGTGTTAAAATTTCCAGATGTAACATGATGTACTGACTTTGCAACATTATGACCTTAGATTTGTCTCCTGTGACAACAAATCACCTCACATCAAGTCCAATTTAATTCATGGCGCATATTCACAAATCAAAATGTGACACATAGGGGTTGGGACATTAGACTTTTTTGCAGGATATTCCATGGTAAATAGCTGGAACACTAAAGTGTGAATTTCTGACATTCAGTGGCAGTACTGCCTAATGCACACAGTAATTATTCATAAAGTCAATCAATTTTAATTAAAAAGATTAAGTAAGGCTCTAGCTTACTGTGCATTTCCCGTATCGACTGTACTTGCGTCCTCTCTCTGAGACAGTATAGAGGTATATGAAGTTGTCATGAGATCCAACAGCCAGGAGACGTCCATCTGCAAAGACAGATGCATTCTGGGAAATGTAAGTCACTTCTCTAATAAAGTCATGGAAACGTTTAAAAATCATTTAAGCATACCGTACGCACCTACAGAGAAACGCATCACTGACAGCTGTTCATTCCCATCCGTGTGGATAGCCACAAGGTCTGTGGTCTCCGCATCCAAAACGTACCACCTGAAAGATGGAGAAAAGTTAGCATGAAGTACCATAAAAGCTACAAACAATGATCTATAGCCCAGTATACTGAGTAGATGAGAGGTGTAGACCGATGAATGTTCTGTCCTAGGGTGGGGTATTGAAACCCGTTACAAGTATGGGTGAACATCAAAGGTAGTAATTGAACTGAAATACAACAGGAATTTCAGTGCCACAAAAGATTATGCAGCTGTTTAATTGTGACCTCTAGTGTTCACTGTTAATATCAGCAGCATACAGAGCCAGCAGGCACCACATAGGCTACATCCACACTGGATTGCATCACGGGTTCAGAATTAAAACGATTCACTATCCATACACATATGTATGCATGGTCATATTTGATGTGCAAGTGTTGTAGACAACACGACAGGACGGCACAACAGATCAACTGCTGGATCGGATCTGGTTATAGGCCGAGTATGAAATGTTGCTGTTTAGCCGGTAGCAGAAAAGGTTATAATATGAGTAACAATACTAGCCTAATGTGACGAATGCTTCATAAAAACTTCTCTGTGTGAGTGTCTTAAGTACCAATTTAAATACAGTTTAGGAACTGGCAGCGTTTTGAAAGAACTGAATTGGCCCCGGAACAGAATGAAACCCTTTCAATACCCAACCCTAGACTGTACTTACTTTCCTGAGTGTGTTCCTATGGCAACCACGGCTCCACTGGGATGGAAATCTGCACAGTGTCCAGGTTCCTGAGTGAAATTATCTAGTTTCAATCTCTCACCATGTTTTTGGAATCAATCACATTTCTGACAGCTGAAAATTCATGTCAGCAGATCCCCTACACCTACCTCCAGGGTGCGGCTCCACTGTAAACTGTGATCATAAGAGTTCCACAGGCAGACCAGTCGGTCCTGAGCACATGTCAGAAACATCTCCCTGGATGGGTGAGATGCTAAACCCCACAGCTCATCTGTGTGACCCTGAACACAAGATGACATAATCACAGAACACATTAAAGGCATCATTGGATAAATGTACTGTGATACCAACCTAGGATATTATTAGAAAACAAATGTTAATAAAACAAGCACCTACACTGTCCAACACATCCTCAAGAACTCATAATGGACTATTGTCAAAGGAATGTGTACGGAATCTCATAAAAAGAGTAATATCTGAATTGTGGCATTACCCCAGGACTGAGACTTGATTTAGCAGTTACCACAATTGTGTGATAAACACAGAAACATGAAGCTGAGTCTCACCTGTCCCTCCACCACCAACACATCTGACATGTGATCTCACCTGAACTTCGACCAGGAAACCATCATTGAAGGTTCCTCTCAGGATGAAGTTACGAGATGTCCCAACCAAAAACTCTTCCCCCTTGCCCTCAGACACTGCCCTTATGGTTCCATACTGATCTGGGACCTGCAGACACAATGACACGTGACTCAAATATTTTGTCACACCTGTTCATTTTTGTTTAATTTTACTTGGGGATACTCATTCTTAGTTTGACATCTACAGATGCTTTAATGGACATAAAGAGGTACTATCTTGCCATGAAATCTATACATTACTCATATTTGAAACATGCAGTAACTTAATGACATCAGTCCATTTCCTGTGCTTTTTATGGAACAGCATTTCTATTGCATCTAGAACACAAAAACACTACAAAGGGAATGTCATTATGATTTTGTATGTTATTTATTTTCATGAAGCACTTTGTATGTTATTTTATGTGTTCATCACCTCAATGTCATGGTCAGCTCTAAGTTCATGGTCCCACAAAATGATTTTTCGGTCTTTTCCTCCTCCAGTCAGCAAAGTGCCATTCCTCATCTCACACATACAGAAAACACTGCCCTCATGACCTTTGACCTGCCGACTTATCTGAAATGCTGCATGCGCACACACACACACACACACACACACACACACACACACACACACACACGCACACGCGTCAAGTCAAACATTTGTCTCTTTAAATCAAAGGGTTAGGGATAGAAAGAAATGGAGAGACCAATAAAATCTGAAATACATAAAATATTTGAGAGAAGAGAGAAAATTGGTTGTCAAGTATTTATACCCATATGACAAATTCACAGATCTATAAAAACAAATAACTTATGCTTTAGTCATTCATGCTGTACACAGTGCATATTTAACAGTCACATATGGACCAGCTTATTGCAGTCAGTGGGTAATTTGAGCTGGATGAGAGGGATATGCCATTGCTCGTCCTTATAGGAGAGATGTGGTCTCACTTTCTAGATGTTTGTCCGATAGTGCTGCGGCTAACTTTAAGGATGTTATCCCATTAACACTTAAATGATAAAAAATATCATGCCTCTCTGTGTAGTTTAATCTATTACTAATTTTAGTGCCATACAGATTGACCATTTTGTCAAATGTACTGCAGACTCACTACAAGCAGCACTTGACTCTGTAGCCCCTCTCAAAAAGAAGCATGTTAAACAAAGTACGCTAGCTCCACGGTATAAGTCTGACACACACCGGCTTAAGCAGACACCAAGAAAATAAGAAAGGAATTGGTGCTCCAACAACCATTAAGAGATTCACTTAAGGTAAGGTAAGGTAAGTTAAGTTAAGTTAAGTTAAGTTAAGTTAAGGTAAGGTAAGGTAAGGTAAGGTAGACTTTATGGTCCCCAGAGTAGGGATGGGTATTGATTATTGATAATTACTGTGAGGAATCCTTAAGATTAACAAGTGATCAGACAGACACATATTCACGTGTTCAGGAAGGGTGTATCAAACAGCAGCCCTGCATATTACTCAGTATCCCTGAAGTAGCTGTTAGTTTCAAAAAAGTTGGTGACCCCTGTCTTAAAGTATATAAGAATGCATAATACCAGAGCTGCCTATTACTCATGTTTAATAAATTAAAAGAAACATAAACAATAGTGACTCCTCTGCTGTAGAATCATTTCACAGTAGGGATGGATATTGATAACCGGTTCCTGTTCAATAGCGATAAGAAATGGTTCGATCCATCGACATCATTAGCTTTTATTCCAATAACAATTCCCTTAACGATTCCTTACATTATGCCGGAGCAGCCGGACCTTATGTCGACATCATGTGACGCACCACTCGCTAACTTTGAAGCTCAAGTTGGCGTCCTGATTGGACTGCGTCAGTGTGATGTTTGCCTCCCTGATTCGCTGGGCTCGTGTCGATTGGTCTGTGGCATTGCAATCCACCTTCTTGTTTATACTGGCTCACATGCCCCATATGCATAAACGGTCACATCTAAATGAATGGTCATGTGACCAGCATCTCAGGCAGTTTCCCATTTAGGTGCAGAGGTTTTGCTTGTGGATAAAATTGCACGTCTCCGCGATGTGAAGATCACGCATACACAGAGCCCATGTTGAGTTTGTACTGATATATTCATTTACGTCCATAGATCTAGCATCCATTGACAATGTACAGAGATTATTTATTTTTATTTAATTATGGCCAGAGATCTAGGATCCATTGACATTGTGAAAAGAGTTTTACTTATTCTT
The DNA here is from genome assembly GCA_016785345.1 of Trinectes maculatus. Lineage (NCBI taxonomy): Eukaryota > Metazoa > Chordata > Actinopteri > Pleuronectiformes > Achiridae > Trinectes > Trinectes maculatus. The sequence goes on from JAFBJQ010003376.1 coordinate 13,358, forward strand.
TTTTTTTACGTCCAGAGATCCAGGATCCAGTGACCAATTTCATTACCAATTTATTTACTTATTTACTTATAAACTCAATTAAATGTTGGTGACACAGAAAACTGGTGAAGACTACTTTTTCTACACAGAAAATTAACAGGAGGAATTGATAAGGAAATCAATAAAGAATAGGATCTATAAGCAGAATTGATAATGGCATTGGTATCGATAAAATTTTATCAATACCCATCCCTATTTCACAGCTTCATCCTGGGGGTGGATACCCTGTTTTTCAGACGAGGTTTGAAACTTTCCTTTTTGATTAAGCTTATAGTTAGGGCTGGTCCCGGCCTATCTTGGATCGGCCCTTAGTTATGCTGCCATAACTTAAATTTTATAGTAACAATGTATCTCAGGTGCCAATGCTACTGTTTTGATTTATTATTCTGACTGTGATAGTTATGCATTCACTGTGAATAAAAAAATGACTCTAACCAAACCATTTCATGTAATTCGGTCTGACAGTTTGAATATGAAATAAACTGATTCCGTGTCAGAACTTCAGGAGAAAAACACTTAATTCTTGGTGTTGTTTCTCCTCAATCCAATAAACCTGACCCAAAAAACGTGTTTGTATCTAGGCCAACATAAACGCAACAGTTTTTCCTCACATTGTTGAAATGAACAAGATTACATGATATCTTTACTGTATTATACTGTGTCTACTCTGTAAACCATAGTGATTTGATTTCCTCGTATGGTCTGATTCATCTCCCAGTAAACACATGAACCCAACTCGTTCTAACAAAGCCAAACTGGTCAGTCCTCACCTCTGGGTCCCTTTCCAGTGGGCGTCTCAGCAGAGCTTCTGGTCCAGACCAGCAGGACTCCTCCTGAGTCTCCAGTCAGGATGTCTCCAGTGCTCAAGAAAACCAGACACTGGACAAACTTTGGCTTCTCGAATTTCTAAAAAAACAAGAAAGTAGAAGTTAGACCAGGACTATGTTGTACACCGATCAACCTTCAAACCATTCCATGGTTTTACTGTTGTGAACCATTCCCTGGTTTTTATGTAGTGGCTGATCTCTGTATATTTAGAGACTATATTCCGACAACTTCTATGACTATTGCAATTAAATCATAATTGACAATAGATAACTGACATATATTTTGGGTCTCTGGTAGGAATGATTACCATCCTTAATCTATTTTTGACCCAACACGATCAGTTTAACAGTTATTACCATAACAACCTGTTATGCTGTGCTTTATCTCTTGGCCTTCTCTCTATTGCTCACTCACTCTTGTTCTCGGTCTCTTCAAATATTATTATGATTTGTTGTTGTGTTCTGTACAAGTGGCATTCATTGCACTTCTGTTCCTCAGGGTAGAGGGATCCCTCACTTTCAAATTCTACTAAAATCATTAATTTTATAGAACTAATCTGAGTTCTGTCAGAGATCAAGCAGTCTGACTGCGTGAAAATAATGATGGGGTTTATATATTCAGAAGTATGCACGGTTATATTTTGTGAGGTGTACTAATCCAGCATGTGGTTGTGTGTTAAATCGAATGGTGCTATAAACTGCATAGAAAAAAGTTCTCACCCCAAAGATTCCCTGTTTACGAGCCAGTGACATGCCACTCCAGGTCCAGAAGAAGATGTGGGACTTTCCACAGGTGACAATGGTGTTTGGGTCAGTGGGGTGGAACTCCACAGCCAAGACCACCTCATTAGTGGTCTGAAAGTTTACCGCAGACCAGTTATAATCAATCAGAACCAGTGAGAAACTGTAAGAACCAGTTTAACCAGTGCTGACTGCAATTTACTTGAGATAATTACTAGATCACAATGGTCTGACATGCCTTTTACAGTGAAATATTATATGTTCACCTTGATTTCAGCAATCTTCGACTTCTTTTGCCAATCCCAGACTGTCAACATGTGATCATTACAGTCGTCTATCACACTCAGGTGTTGACCAGAGTCCTGACAGACAGACAGGCATGGTGACAAAGACAGGTACAGTGAGTCAAGAACAGACACTGTGACAGAGACAATCAAATAAACAGTGGTGGAAAGTGACAGGTTGAGACAGCAAGGACATGATGCAAAACAGCAGTAGATGCATGAATAGTTCTGTATCTTGTTAATCATTTAACTAGCATGATGTCAGCAACACTCCAGTCAGTAAAGTTCAGCTAGTAATACTCACTGCTTTAGAAAAAGCGAGTGAGCCAACTCCTCGCTCAAATGTTCCCAAACCGATGAGCTGCAGTGTCGACAGACTGACACTGTCCCAGACACGAACATGAGGTTGCAGAGCCTGAACACATGAATGGAGAAGTTACTTATTATCATTATTTTTATGTCCTCTGTTATTGTGAGCCTTACATAAAAATTTTTTTGCTGTATGGCATTACCAGGGTTACAGGAGTTCTTATTTTGATTAAGGAGGGACTAAAGGATATGGAAATACTTTTGGTTAAGGTCTTGTTTTGTCATCATTATTATTTGCTGTAGATTTCATGCACTCCAGCGCAATTTTCATTAACATCAGTCAGAAGAGAAAAAAAAGTCTCTCCTCACTCGTCCATCCTTGTCCACCCCTGCAGTCTGTCCTGTAGCAATCCGGATTTTGTCAGGATGAATGGCCAGGCTGACAGAGACACAAAGAGATTATGTAAATCACCTGAAACCACATAACAAATCGGAAAGCATCAGATAATCTATGTGCCAGAGTTACTCACCACTTGACACAATCAGTGTGTCCGAGGTAATGTCTCTGAGTTTGTTCTTCATAGTTAAACAGAACAACTACAGAGGCAACAAAATAAACAATTTCTCCAGTTGGAAGGAGGTAAACATTCGCTCTGCAGTCTCTGCCACGGTAACCATATCTGTGTAAAGTCAAGGAAAGTACCAAGACAAGACCTGTAGATATACTGAGGGTTTTAAACAGAGATCTAGTCGGGTAAATGTTTGCACTGCCCCAGTAACCCTGACGCTGACCTTCCGCAGGTCAAGGGAAAACTGGGGGATCCACCAAGTATCTGAAGGGGGAATTATGAAAGGTTTCTTCTGAGCTAATGAAGCTCACCAAGGATATACTCTTTAAGTAAAGACTTAATGAGAACTTTGGGATCAACAGAGATCACCTAACGATATAAGACCAAGTGATGTGCCTGTGAATATTCTCATTCATCCAGGTCATAGTTATCTCGAGGAGATTGAATCGAACGCAACTGGATTTTTGGTTTTTGCCTTTTTGAAGACGTTTCACCTCTCATCCAAGAGGCTTCATTTGTTCATGCTCGCTGACTCGGCTGGGACTAGTCCTGAACTGATGAAGCCTGTTGGATGAGAGGTGAAACATCTTCAAAAAGGCAAAAACCAAAAATCCAGTTGCGTTCGATTCAATCTCCTTGAGATAAAAGACCAAGTGATCTGAGAGGCAACTAAGGACATAGTGAATATCCATCTAGACTCCGCAGCATTGGGGCCATAACTACAAGGCTCCACGCAGCTTTTTTGCAGAAGCTGGGAGACTCAAGAACAATATGCCTAAGTCCTGATGCTGCCCCCCATCATATCTGCTCTATTTACAGCACATTAAATGCACCTTTGTGCACACTTGTGTTGTGTTTCTATGTTTATATTGTTGCACTCTTTCATATTTTCTACATTTATTCTTTAATTTTATTCTTATGTCCATGTACGCTGCTGGCCCTAAGAAACAAATTTCTGTTTGCATGCGTCTATTGATAAATAACAGTCTCTGTACGTGATTATTTATTAAAGCTACAAATATTGTATAATGCTATATGTTTGAACAAAAATCAATTAAATATTAGATTAAGAATCTATATATTATACGTAGATATTAAATATCAGTTTAAGAAACCCACAATCAGATCAAACTTTCAATGATGCCAAAACCATGCACTGGCCACGTGACACGCACATTTGTTTGGCTTCACATGCTCTCACGCCACACTCCGGGTATCTCACGCATGAACGCATAAAAAGCATTTTTGTAGATTTCCCGTCAGTAATGGTTATGAGTCCTATCTGACAGCTGAGTTTATCTGTGATCTGACTGTTGAGCCTGAGAAACTCGTGAAGTTACACTTGCAGAGACCTGACAGCTTAAGCTCGCGGCGACACTACACGGTCAGTTCATTGCATTCAATGTACTCACACACTGGCCGTGAGATTGCACTCAAAGCTTTTTTGAAAAGCTGGCAACCCTGCCAATGCATTGTGGGAGTTGTAGTGTGTTGTTAATATATGCTACACAGCTGCATATACTTCTATTATATGGCCTTATACGTCTTTAAGCTCTCGTGGACCGCAAAACAATCTGACAGGCTGGCTTCGGCCCATGGGCCTTGAGTTTGACACATGTGCCTTATATTAGCCGACAATCCACTAAATTTATATTGGAGATATGTAAAAGATATTTATAGAATCAACTATATATCTATTGAGACTCAGTTCTCTCTCTATCATCAAATATTTACAGTATATATCTATACATTTCACCTCACGTGCCGTCAAGCAGTGTCTGAGGGAACACTGCGGACATTCACAGAGTGCAAACTATTTTACACCAAATAATTCTAGACACCATCCGATAAATTTAATCATCCCCCATATTGTCTTTTCCATATCCTATAACCAGCCAAAACTGAAGCAATGATTTTGCATGTTAATGTTAAATTCATGATTGTATTTCTAATTACAAGTTCTGAAAGTCAAAAAGAAATGAAGTGTCCAAATATTTAGCCTTGATTCTACATGAAAATAATCAACTCTCTGTAAATGTGGATTTTGATTACCTTAGTATCATGTACTTAATTAAACAAATCCAATCCAATCCATTTTATTTATAAAGCACAATTTTAAATGAACACAAAGGTTTCCAAAGTGCTGTGAGATCATATATGAAGAATCCAGAATCTACAGCGTGTCTTTAAACTGCAGCTTGTATGCAGTAAACTGTCACTTGCTCTTGGGATACTTATCGGACACAAATGAAGATGAACATACACTGTTTATTTCTGCAGCATTCGCCACTTAGTGAGAATCAAAATCAATATTAGTTATTTTTGTCACTTGTTTCAATGGCGTCATTAAGTGTTCAGACACTTAATGAGTTTTTACACTTTAGGTTCAAATGTTTTATTTTAAAATTGATGAAACTGTAATTTTCTGTCAGAAATGTTTGCCAGCATATTAAAAGTCAAACACATACTAATTACCTTGTGAAAGCTACTTCCACAGCTTTAGACAGCTTCAGATTTTCTTGGTTGTCTTTAAACTCTATCTATTTGGGAACAGAATCGTCTTCACCAATGTTCTGTGAGCTTTACATCTGTGTATGTCTGGGCCATGAGGAACAAACATACACGTTGGTGTCCTCAGTCTCTGAATAAAATGTGTGAATGTTACAGAAAGACTATATGTAGATAATTATTACTACTACGTGTAACTGTGCCTTGTCTGTCTGTCCTGTCTAATTCTTTGTGAAGGATACACCCATTCCAGCTTTAGTCTCTCTGGTGGAAGGTCTGTTCGAACATCATCGTAGTTTTCCACATCTGAAGGGATGAACATGGTGATGGGTCGACCACGCATGAACATCTTAATGTTCCCCTCTAAAAAAAACATACAGAAAGTATAAAAAACACATCAAAGCAAATCTGTATTTGTTCTGAACCTTTGTCATGTTTTATTAATTTATTTATTTTTAAACAAATTCAGATATTGCATATCGAAATACTACTCTGATCGGTATCTAAACATACCATTATTCAAGTCTGAAAGACACCAACATTGAGCACAAAGTGTGATCAGAATCTCTAAAAGAACCAATCAGTTCTAGTCCTCTGTTCTGTAAGAGATTAACTATGGTGGTTTCATCCATTTTATTAGATTTAAACAAACTGTTTTCAGGGGTCCGCAACCTCTCTTATCTGAAGAGCCATTTCACTCCCCTTCAACCTGCTAACATTCGCTGAGAGCCACAAAACATCTGAGAGTTTTGTTCAGTGACATAATATTGTTTCAATCTCCTAGATTAGCAGTGTTACATTTATTTCCTTCATCAGCCTCTTCACTCTCCATCGAGTTGCAGGTTGCCAACCTCTGGTTCAAATGAGTAAACATCTGCACGTTATTTGAAACAGACCGGGAGCAGAGGCTGATACCAAGATGAGACTTTAATATATCAATGATAAAGGGAATGGAGCTTAATGCACATGACTATACATGTCTCCTGACTAACTCAGCCTTTATCACACTAAATAAATACATCACAACTGTTTCAAGCTTCACTTGCATTAACCACTGACAAGTCCGTCTCTTGTAGCCTGAAATTAAAACCCAGCATTTACTGTTCCAGTTGATAACCAGATCTCGTCCTGTGTTTTTGGTATTCTCCTCCTGTGTAATATTAATCGCCCAGGTATTCGGGGCAATTACTATTAGGTTGACTGAAGACAGAATTAAACAGATACTATGTCTGTTGAACTAGTTTCACAGTACAGACCGCAGGAAATGTGTTAATGCACAACAAAGAAACAATACATAAAAAGACGAGTGATAGATGAAAGGTATTTGAATGACAAGTAAAGAGCAGAAAAGCTGTGTAGGCGGAGCATGTGAAGCATGTTCAGAGTTGTAGTTTATCTGGGCAGAGATTCTGATTTAAGATGTCTCATTAGGCAGGCTAATTATATCTCTCATTTGAACATAAACATAGGTAAAAGCAGGGCCATAGATGGGTAGGGTAAGATAAGATAAGATAAGATAAGATAAGATAAGATAAGATAAGATAAGATAAGATAAGATAAGATAAGGTGTGACATCACCTGAACACTCAGAACGTTAAAGCAGGGGAGTGCCCAAGTTTAACAATATTAACCATAGAGAGCAAAGAAGAGAATGGTGTAATTGGGTCAGAGCAGAAACAGGAAACACACATTCAGCTGCTATGAGAATATTGGCCCGTTCTTAGCTTGTTCTTAGCCAGCTAACTCAAGAGGACTCACCAGCTTGGCTGTTTTTCTCTCGGGTCGACATTTTGGCTGGTTTGGGACAAATACAACAGCAACATAAACATGACCATCATACATAATAAGAACAGCAAAAACATCATTAACATTATCTGACAAAACCAACAAAAAACAAAGTGCTACAAAGATATAATTCACACAAACAACAAAAATAAAGGATAACAAAACCAAGAACATCAGTAACAACATGCAATACAAAATTTACCACACAAACAACAAGACAAAGAAAAGAGAAATGCTGCCCCTTCAACATAGCTCTAAAAAAATAATTACCTTGACTGATCACCGGGTCTTTGTGTCTGGAAAAAAAACAGATCTCATTTCAGAATAAAACCTCTTCTGAGTTTTAATTCTTAGGACATGTTTTATTTTAGGTCTCAAGAGATAATTTCTCCTAAATGACTCAATTACCCCAAAACCGATCAATAAATGAAGCAAAGTATTTAGGTTTGTTAACTGATTTCGGAAAGCGGATTTTATTTAGACTTACTCTTTTCTTGTATTGTATAATAATTATTTTGTGGGTGATTCATTGTTGAATTATTGTTGTAAATTGTTCAGGTGGGCACAACTGATTCTTCTGTTGCTCCCCTCACGTGTGGAGTACCCCAGGGATCTATTCTTGTGCCTCCTCTCTTCACTTTACTTGTTGCCTCTAGGATCTATTCTCAGGAAGTAAAGCGTCTCTTTCCATTTTTATGTAGATGACAGTCAAATTTATGTGCCGCTAAAACTGGAGAACTCATTTAATGCAGACCAACTTTTAGAGTCTATTGAAGAAATCAAGGCATGGATGTCTTTAAATTTTTACATTTTAATGATAAAAAGCCCAAGGGCATGCTGTTTGTGCCTAGTAGTGCTGCCTAACTGTTCAGCCTGATTTGGGTGCTTTAAATAAATATTATAAGTCAAGAGCAACAAATCTGAGTGTAACACTGGACAATGATTTTAAACTTGATGCTCAGGTTGGCTCGGTGGTGAAGTCCAGCTTCTTCTACCTGAGACAACTGGCCAAGGTGAAATCATTTGTTACTCAGCATCATTTTGAGATCTTAATTGATGCTTTTATCACAACTGGCCTTGATTACTGCAATGCACTCTATGTTGGACGTTGCTCTCCCAACTGCTGCTGGTCCAAAATGCAGCTGCACTTCTTTTAACTGGTGCCAAAAAACAAGAGCACATTTCTCTGGTTAGCGTCACTTAATTGGTTTCCTTTTCATTTTAGAATGAAATTCTAAAATTTTAGAAAAAAAAAATTCTAAATCAATTTACAATTGATTTCAAAATTCTTTTATTTGTTTTTAAATGTCTTCATGGTTTTGCCCCGATCTACCTGACTGAGTTGCTCCCTCTCGAGCACTCAGGTCAGCTGATCAGTCTCTGCTGGTCATCCCCAAAGCTAGGAGGAAGCTGAGAGAAGACCATGCTTTCTCAGTTGCTGCACCTAAACTGTGGAATCAGCTCCCCACACATCAGGCAGGCTGACTCTATTCCTGTTTTTAAAAACCTCTTAAAAATTCACTTCTTTTCTTTGGCTTTTTAACCCGTGTGAGAAGCGCCTTTTATTGTGTAACTTTTATCAACATTTATTGTCGATTTGTTTGTTTTATCTATGTTTTTAACTGTGTACAGCACTTTGGTACTTTGTTGTTTTAAAGTGCTATATAAATAAAAGGTGAGTTGAGTTGAGTTGTAAATGATTGGGTGTCACTGTATGTATGTTAATACCTCTCAGCAGTCTTCACCACTTTGGCCAACAGTTTGGACGTGGATGCAGCTTTCACCAGTTTGTTCCTGTTTTCCTCTGAACTCTCCCAGGTGCTACTCTGAGAACGCTCCATACCCATGGACCGTTTCACACTGGGTCCCCTGAAAACACACAAACAGAATATACATATATGCAAAGATACACAGTAAGACCTACAGTAGTGCTGAAGGAGTAGGGGAGTGGTGGTGGTGGTGGTGATGATGATGATGATGATGTTACACGTTAGACTATTTGAGATAATCATTTGAGTGTGGGGGGTCCAGGTGGTGACTGTGTATTTCACTTTCATATCTGTATGTTTATGTACTGTGTGAATTGTATGTACTTAATGTATTGTGTGTACCTGTATTGTCCCAGATAAAAGATCCAGATAAAAGCAGTTGAATCGATAAAATTTACAAGCTAGATGAAAAGATGTCAACTGCTACTGCTTATTGGTGATGGTCCAGTCATAATAATGCATTACTGTTCAATGCTGATGTTCTGTAAGTACTTGATGTACTGTATGAAAATAGATTAATTATTTAAATTTTGTAAAAACTGAGGTGGTGAGTTGTAGCAATATTAGTGGTAGAATTAGTAAGTAGTATTCTACATAATTTAGCAGAAATTTCTGGTTTTATTTATTAAACTATCAGTCATGTGGTTCACTACACTGATTCAACCTGTCAAACCCTGGAGGAAGTTAGAGGGCCACAACACATTAGGAACACAAAGCATAGGAAGAAGATTAAAGATAAAGCTTGGAGAACACGTTAGTAATTTGGAGAAAAGACACGCTGGCTGTGGTCAAACCAATTAAAAAAGTGTAGTGTATATAGTTTTCTGTCAATGTGCTTCTACTTTTGTTAGGGTGAGAAAATACTATGTACTACTTTATGTGCACAGCAAATTTGCGAAGACTGACACAACATTTATATGTTGTAAAAGAAGGCCCACTGTTTTCTATACTAAAGGAGACAGAATAGAAGAGAGTTAAGCCCTTCTCCCTATCATTTAGAGAATTCAACTGGTTCTTATCATGGCTGCCAGTTCAACTCATTACACTTGGTCTTCTTAAGCAAAATATACTGTTTAACCACAGCCTCTGTCGTTCCAGAACTTTCTTTCAACAAAGAGCAAAGGAGTCAGAAGGATCCAAAAAGCCCCAAGGGATCTCCTTGGGGTACTGGATCCTCAAGGATCTGACAGAAATTCCATAAAAGTTACAAAAAATTCCCAACGGTTTCAGGAATATCCAGTTAGAGCGGATGAAGAGGAAAAAGCAATAAACCAGAGGAGATGCACTAAAAGACTGATTCCTCATATGAAATTAGGAGGACAAATTGTTAGTATTTTTTGGGGGGAACAAAGCATTAATAGTAGTTCAGACTCCAGGAGATCTCAGAGTGACTCAGTTAGTCCTGCTCCTAAGGAGCCACAGTCCTGCTTGTGCTCTCTCTGCACTATGATTCCCACATTACCAGGATCAGGTTAATTCAGCAAATCAGGAGCACCAGAACCTGTCACATATGGACGGAGCAGGGAAGGACTGTGGGTCCTGGGGAGCAGAGTTAGTAACCACTAACAGTGTGTTGTCAAAGCAGCACCAGCAGAAAGTGAGGTAAGATGCAAATGACAAATCACATAGTGGAACCTTTTTGGAGGGCCATGGACTTTACTGCTGTCTGCACACTGGGCCAGCCTGTGAGGTTGGGGGGTCTGGGGAGTCTGGGGGGAAGATGGGGATGGGTACATGTCCTTTGGGAGAGAAGGTTCCTCATGCTCCTGGATTTCTTCCATCTGAGACCGTGGACTGCTGACATCTTTTTTCCTGTCTGTTCCACTGTGGACAAAACCAGGACCATGAGAGACAACAGCCTACTAATTCTACTGATTATTTTTCCTCATTTTGCTTGTTCTATCTTATGTCCACTGAGTCTACTGTGTTTTCTGCCATCTAACACCACTGCTGACATTCTTCTTCCTGTCTGTGCCACTCTGGACATCCATCATTGGACTGACTACTGTCAATCCAATGATTCTGCTGTATTTCTACTGATTAACCTACATTCTACTGAAAAACCTCAGAGAACAAGAGCCATCGAATACAGCTGCTTCTCTGTTCTTTTTCTTGCACCGATCCACTAATAATATTCATAACCAGCTGTTAACTAAATGTCCTCCCATGCATTCCAATGTGGTTTCCATGGGACAGGTGACAGCACTGTCCACATGACATCAAACAAACCGTGTCGAATCAGGCCAAAATAAAACAATCAATCACAGCTAATGTGTTTACTGATGGCACATGGTGAATAGTGCGAATGGGAGCACACACACGTAAATACAAAAAACAACAACACAAACCTGTCATGAATCTAAAATCACCTGTGACCCACCAACAAAATCTTGTTTTTTCATCTATCCGTGGTTTTACCTTTTGGCTGCAGATGACACTGTCTCCTTCCTAGTGACGGATGTGGAGTCCCTCTTTCGTCCAGATGTTCCTCCATTAGTGATACAGGACATTGAGTAGGCTTCTCGTAATACAGCACCACCTGCAGGAAGCAGCAAGGTGCAGTTTGACTATAACCAGTAAAATACTGAACCAGATGAGTAGTGGGTTTAACCTGGCAAGTCCACTGATCCGACAGAAGCTGCAAGCTTTTTTTAATAAAATTTTCATCAAAATTATACTATTTGTCACAGTCAGAAATCAAATAAACAGAACGTGCCATCACGTTTTCAACTCGTGTGAAGTTTGCTTCTCTAAGAAAAAAAAATCTCATTATGTAAAAACAACAGTCTTCTCAAAAAACAGAGAAGCCATTATTAAGTCATGTGAAACCATGGAAAAAATAGTAACGTTATGCTCAAAGATGGTATATATTTCATAATGTTATTTTGTTTTTCTAAACTATAGAAAACACCTCAACATATAAATCATATGAAGTGGGATTGGTCAGAAAAACTAACGTATACAGATAGCAGGTGTGTCATTCCAACATTGACAGCCCAGTATGTAAAGTAATACTTACATATCAGTCAAAACAGAAAAAAAAGAAAAATCACCTTTCCCCCCTTGCTGTTTTTTGGTTGCGGAAGCAGCAGCATCTTCAGAAGCTGCGAGACGACGAAGAACATCAGCAAGGGCCGCTTTCATGACTGTCAACTCATCTTCCTGCTGCTGAACGCGGAGCTCCAGAGCAGATAGTCGATCATTGACGTCTGAGACACTCGCTCCAGACATACTGTCATCTACAGAGAGAGAAACAGTGAGTCTTAATACACCGGGGATATATACAGCCTTTTCTATATTAGACTTGAATACAGTGTCCTCTGAACTGCAGATATGTACAGTGTCTTCTACAGTGGATCTGAACTGTCCTCTACGCTGAATCTATATAAAGTGTCTTCTACACTGGATCTATACACATGTCCACTCCTCAAGATCTTAACATAGAAGAAGAAAAAAGAAGACAGTCCCTTTATTTGTCCCCCAATGGGGATATTTACACTGTGTCTTCTAGACTGTTTTTGAATTGCACTCCACTTCATTACTTAGCTTCAAGCTTCATCAGGTTGACTTCAACCGCACCTCTGTAGCCAAACAAAATGAATTAAACATGCTGGCCGATAACAGGATACTAAAGAACAGTTCAAAGTGATTGGTCAGATTCAACCCCCTTTAATTGTAATTAACATAAGTAAACTGGACACGAGCACCATGACAGTGCTTTCAAAACGAAGAGTCATTAAAGTTAAACCTAATGTTCACATTTGTTGTTAAAATGTTTACAGTCTGGAAGGTAGAGATCTCACTGCTCAGGTGTCTGTGTGCATATATACAGGAACAGATAGTGAAGTGGGGGTTACACACTGCTACGTGTGTCATATTTCACAGCTGTCTCCTACATTCCTCAGTACTAAGCCCCGCCTATTTACAAGAGGCAAACATATACAGTGGGTAACACATGCATACTGTCAAACACACACAGTAAAATGTTATATACGCTTCATCGTGTGTCACTAATTTAACTAATAATCTCTCTTTAATTACTGCAACTTTATTTCCTGTAAAAAATGCGCCAAAACTAAAACTTAATATTTTTATGAAACATACAATAATACATTATACATAATGAACACCAAAGTGTAATAATATTATAATAATAATAATACCAATTATATAGCTTTACACGTTATACAACTTTATTTTCACTAGGGAAATATTTTACATATTTTATACGCAGGATGCATTCAAGTACAGCATTAAATGCTTAGACATTTGGACACTTCATGTGTCTGCATGCCGGTGGTACTACAACAACAACAACAACAAATACCTACAAAGAATAAATGATGTAATGTTTCTTTTATCATCTAGTCCGAAAAATACTTTGCACTGATTATAAGATTTGTGTACTCAACAGTGTACTATTAAAAATGTTCAGCAGTATGTGAGGTTTTTTTTTATTATCCAGTATCAGTTCATCTCTAACTGAAACTGTCTGACCAAAGCCAAAAAACATTTATCAGTTAAAGTTTGCAAAGGTCTCACAGATGCAGGCTCAGTTTTGTGCATTAATGAAAATATGGCTGACGGAGGCAACACTGCGTTGGTGGTTTATCAGACTCATCAAGAGCTCAGACACTTCTCACCTGCGACAGAAAAAATGTTCTAAAAGTATGCATGTAATTATGAAATGAAAACAAAAATAAAACAGACTACACAACGTGTTGTTTTTGGTGATCTGATGTCAGACGCTGCTGTCTGTGTTGTGGGTTAGTTAACAGAAACATTCTCTAATTGTTGGCTGTTAAGAACCTGGAAATCAGAACTTTCAACTCAAGAGTCAACTTCTTCCTGTGTGAAATGAGTGGCTGCGTTTTGGCTTTGTATCTGTTGATTTAATTTCTAATCATCTCTCAGCTCGTGCTTATTGTGTGGATTTGTTGTTGATAAAAGGTTGTGCAGTGACACTTCACATCATTGTACTGCTTCACCCTCTTCACGTGACAGCGTGTTACAATGTTCAATCATATTTTGTTCACACAAAATCTAGCAGTCACAAAACGTGTAACATTACTGGAGCAGCAGAAACAAAGAACAACGGAGAGAGAAAAGGGGGAGAGAGAGAGAGAGAGAGAGAGAGAGAGAGAGAGAGAGAGAGAGAGAGAGAGAGAGAGAGAGACACTGGTTCTCAACCTGTGGAGCGGGGGCCAGAAGTGGCTCTGGAACCAGATGTCTCCCACACATAAGGAGACCTGCTTTCTCCTGGTCTCAGATTCGGATCTTTATCTTTTCAGGGCCAGATCTCTGCAGTGGTTGCTTCAGAAGGAGCACTTGCTTTTGTGGCCCAGTTTCCGCCAGATGGGCGGTGCAGAGTCTCTCTGGTAAATATACCAGTGACACGTGTAAACCCGCCACAAGCGCGTGCGACTCCTATCATCCAGCTTCTACGTGAACAGGTGACCAGGTAACATGGAGAGCGCGAGCGGCGGCCGTGACTCACCTAAACTGCCCGTAAATCCGTCCATTTTAGGGGAGAAAAGCCGGAGTCCGTCCCGGAGGCCTGCGGGAGGTTGCGCGCACACGACGGGCCTCGTGCGGGGCTTTCCACCGAGTCGAGCCGGCTCTGTCCCCGCCGCGCTGGCTGCCGGGTTCCTCCGCTCGACCAGGACCGAGTTCCGCTGCTTTCCTGCGGGCTGGAGGAAGGAGCCGCTCCCCGCAGAGTCCGACAGCCGAGAGGGAGGTGAGCGGAGCCGCGGAGCTGCTTCCACGACGGACCGACGCTGCTGCGCGTTTCCGACTCCGCCTCTTCTGGCAGCGCGCGCTTCCCCCGCAGGAGAAAGGGAAGTGTGTGTGCGCGCGCATGTAAGTGTTTTTGTGTGTGCGCGCGCCTGTGTGTGCGATGGGGCATCATATTTCAGCGCTGCTGCACCAGGGACTGATTGTGTTTTTGTGTCTCTCTCTGCTGCTGTAACGGTGACTTTTCCTAATAATAATTAATAATTATATTATTAATGTTGTCACATCTGATCTTGTTTTAGCGCCACCTTTCCGATACTTCAACAAACACAGGACTGAACTTTATTCTCAGTAACTGAGGGATATCAGATGATCATTTATTGATATTTTGCCTGGGCTTGGGATTATTTACTCTTGCAAATATAATTATAAAATATTAATAAAATTATTAAGTCAATCAAATATTAAGAAAACATGATGATTTTTATCACACTCCATACTTTAACACTATTAATCTATCTTTCAGTCACCTGCCCAGGATTATTAGTGTATTTTTTATTGATTAAACAGGTTGTAAATAACACTGATTACATCGTGAAAACTAACGTGTTTTATTACTCATTCTTTGTCTGATCCTGTAGCTTTTCCACTTCATGAACCGTGAACCATGAACCGTTCTCTAACCGTGTTCTGGACAATACCATAATCCTAACTCACACGTCTTCGCGTTTCCTGAAATAAACATTTTCCTCTTATCAGTGATCACACAGCAAACAAATTGAAGTTCTTTTTTTATTGTTGAATATAAAAAGGTAGAAATACACTTTTATAAAAACAGAATCCCTTCAAAATAAGTCATCTTGTTTATACACACAAACTAATGACATGTATTATATCATTCATTTCCACATTCATTCATTTACAGAAAGAGAAAACAAAGAATGAAAGCTGAAATCTACCATTAATTTACATTTTCTCTGGTATATTTGTGACCAGCTCAAACATCTTGAAGCCTTTATTTATACTATATAACCAAGCATTAATGCAAATCTTGTTAATATGAATCCAGTGTCAAGAAAAACTTCCGTTTTCATATTTATTCTTACCTGTGATCATATAAGCAGACGCATGTTAAAGACATCCTCTCTAAATGTGATTTCTGGTTTAGAGCATTCTGATCTTCTGACTGTTAAAAGTTTTCATTCTTTCACTATGGTGGTGACTTTATTGACCTTAGTGACTCCTCCTCCACTCAAAGTCCAACTTTAAACCTGAGATGAGATAATACAGACAAGCCCGGTTCTGAATCAGTAAAAATGCAGAAGGCACTTATTGGTAATCAGACAATAGGGTCAACGTGAAGAATAGCAAAAAAGTGGATCAATAAAATTCAAACAGCAGAAAGAAGGTCTAAGAGTGGCAGTAAGAAACATCAAGTACTGATACGTTCAAAATCCAAAATAAAAAATATAACCAAAATATCAGAAGTCCTTACAGATTCAAGCTTTCATTGAATCACTGTAAACAAACAAACCAAGACATAATATTTTAGTGACCACAGCGACTTCATCATTATAAGAACTGAGTGTCAGAAAAAAAGACAAAGGCACACGTGATGTAAAGGCATGCCACTTAAAAATATAAGCTCCACCCATTTAAGACTTCAGTAGCTGAATTTGACCTTCTCAATGTCCGAAATAAGAGTCCTGGCCAGGTAGATCCCCACCATCTGCCACAGGGAGAGACAGGAAAACAAGTAAGTCAGTAAGTAAACAGAAGGACACACTAATAAACCGACAGGTGAACACACAGGTACACAGCTGGACAGACAGGTAATTGGACAGATGGAGACATATGTAGGTAAACAGACAAGGAAGATAGACAGATGAGCAGGTTAACAGGTAATCAGACAGACCGGTAGACAGTAACTGAATTATTTGTAGAAAAAACACTGTAATGGTTTATTAATAGATGTTATTTCTATTACGTTTTAAATGAAATTCTGGTCTTTAAGAATTCTGTAAGAGAGTACTGTACAGTAACAGTCGAGATGTACAGATGTACATTTACACAGCTAGTAGAGGCAGTATCAATATTTTCATGTTTTATAATATTTGTACCTGTAGCAAAGAGATGACGATGAAGACAATGGCCACAGTGTAGAGATTTCCAGGTAACCAGTCCTCCAATGCTGCAATACACCCTTTAATGTAAATATGATCACCCCACTCTCTCTGCACAGGAACAGTACAGAATGTTTCAGAACATTAGAGAATATGACCTTGTGATAGTATTTTGTGGTTCTCGTTATTAGAACCTCACCTCTGGTCTACTCCTCACATCATAGCCACACTGAGTGTTTACCACAGTGTCCTGAAAGTGAACATCAGGAGAGTTTCAACACAAATTTATCACAAGAATTAGAGTCAAAGTTTTTTTTAACATGGTGACCAGTTATGTGAGCAGTCTTTTCAATAATAAACTCACAGCAGGATCAGTGACGCAGCAGGAAAATGGAACTCCACACCTCTCTCTGCTGCGATTCGTACCGTTACAGCTGAAATAAATATTCAAATCCCAGTCCTTCGGCTCCTGAGCTCCACAGCAGTGATTCTATTAAAAGGACGTAAGTCAGTCGACTGAAAACAAGATAGTTTACCAGCAAATCATACATTTTACAAATACTTGGGCAGTGGTTCTGACACGTCTTCCAACAAAATAATCTTCATCTAACACAAACAGAGGCAGATGATTATTGAAAATGTTCCAGAGGATCCAGATTTGACACTATGAACCAACAACTATTACTATTATTACAGTTATTCTGTGTAAATAAGGTTCTGCTAACACTGCTGCTGTTTCAATTAGAATTAACAACACTTCATATATATAATTTTGCTATCATAACGTCAAGTTGTACAGTTTTTCAGCTCTCTGCCTCTCTGTGGCTCACTTCCACACTCACTCCCGTGCTAACACTTGCTGTGGTTGAGGGTTACATTGACCTACACCCCAACCCGTACAGATTGTTAAGCCCTATGAGGCAAAATGTGTTTCGTGAATATGAGCTATACAAATAAAATTTTGATTTGAACTAAACAGTCAAGAGTGATGATTTACCATTCTCTGCAGAGAGTCAATAAGGTTCTGTAGGTCGATGTCATCTCTGTATGCTTTGACATTTGCCAGGAAAAAGTCATTGATCCATTCTCTGACCTGACTCTGAAAAACCACTGCCAGCACTGCTGCTGTCAGCTCCAAAAAGAAGATGAAGCCAATCACACCCGAGAACTGGTGAAAAACAAAGAAAATGTTCAGGCACATGTTTTTAACATGGTCAACAGGAAAGCCCACTCACATGCATAGAATGTAATATATTTGAACATCTGCACTTGGAGATACACAGAAATTGTTGTTTCAGTACAAAGTACTGCAATGATAATGTGACAGTTGATAAATGCATCTGGGTTAATCCCAATCTTCAACCCTGGATGAACAGAGAGGTGTAGGCTCTTCTGAAAGCTGTGTACAAGTCAAATGTGCAGCTGAAGAAACTGTCTGAAACTGATCCATTGTGGTGAAAGACCCGAGCCACAAATGGATACATCAATTCTGATTCCCTGTTCCCACCTCACCTTTGGTCATGAGCTCTGAATAGTGAATAAATAATGAAATTAGGGATATAAGTGGGTATCTGGGCTCAACCTTGGCTATGGGGTAAAATGATGGTAAATCCAGGGGTTGCCTGGAGTAAAGCCACTGCTCTGTTAAAAGAAGCAAGCTGTGCTGCTTCTGCCATGATGTATACCATCTGGGCTGGGAATGCCTTGAGTTAGTCCTAACTGCAAAATTTTGCTGAGATTAGTAATGTTTGAACCCAATTTCAATAAATACACACATACAGATGTTTTGAACTTACAAACTTGAGCAGACAGATGTTTTCTCTCAGAGCTCCCACACATCCTGCAAAGCCCAGGATGAAAGTGACTCCTCCAACCACCAGGACCAACCACACTGGATCAAAACCATGTAGTCGAGTCACCTGGGTAAGATCCAACAGGACTCCCTGAACAAGACACACAGTACAGAGTCAACCTCACACATGTTACTATGAACGCAGGTGTTTTTATGTGAGACAAAAACTGTTTTTTATGGTTACCATGGTTATTCCAAACTGTGTGTAATTTTTTAACTGTGTGTTAATTCACCTTTTCACTCCAGGCCCAGAAACCAACTGCAATGAAGGCAACACCAGCCAGCTGCAACACAAACCACAAAATAGCAATCTAAGAGATTCATCAGATACCAGCATTAAATGACAGAGCTGAATTCATGTGTGAAACCAGTCTGTGATCCTATGCTCATAGTAATCATAGTTTCTACAACCTCACTGAGCATATTCAATTTTAAACTGTTTTGTAACAACACAAATATTGGATTAACACCGCGACATCAAACAACAATGATCATGGCCACTGACTGAATGCTTTCCAATATCTGTAAATAAGAATAAATGTACAAGCACAGGTTGGTTCACTGAACTAATGACATGTTAGAAATGTAATTTGTCACTGACTGAAAACTATTAAAACAGAACAAAGTGAGAGTAACAGCTGCACAATATAAAAACTGAAGTCTCAAGTTCTACTCAAATCCTCCATTACTGCTGGTTACTATTAAAAAAGGTCAATGCCTATGAACCAAAGTAAGTCTTTCTCTATTCATTGATACTGAATTTTAACTTCAAATTAAAATACTGAAAGTTTTCACAGCCTAGTGCTCATGCTGACTACATGAATCTGCACACTCAATATACAATGTTTGTCAAAATCTCGCAAAAAACAAGTTACATTTACTTGGTTAAAACATTTTGTGACTCACGAAACAGCTTTCGTAACAGCTCACGCTCTCATTTTTTTAACCCAGGAAGTCATGACATCACTTCAAATAATGTATTTTTCTCAAGAAGTTTCAAGACATAGAGTAATAACCTAAAGTATTTAAGTGACAGTTGTGATTAAAGCTGTTAAATTTTACAAATGAATAGGAAGGGAGCTTCAGTGCTTCCAGTTTTACAGTCTTTAGCATTGGAAGCAATAAACAAATGGTCTAAGTGTACCTCAAGTGTACCAGAACACATTAGGCTAACAATCAATGATCATCTATCTGGTCATATCATTAGATCTGCAGCTGTATGTTTTGGACAATCCAGTGAAGGTAGCCTAGAGTGTTGGTCTTGAAACCAAAAGGACAGGGGTTCAAATCCCACTCTCTGAATCACCGTGGGTCCTTTCAGCAAGGCCCTTAACCCCAATCACTCCCCAGGTGCCTTGTACTGTGTGTACTGTGTGTACTGTGTGTACTGTATGTATGGCATACAGTACACACATGTGTGATGGGTTTAAAGCAGAGACCAAATTGTGCTGCATAGTGTAATGTATACAGTGTGTATGTATAAGTGTACAGTGACAATGACAAATAAAGGTTTGTTTAAAAAGAGAACAGATGGAAGAAGATAAGAGGTGACTCACCCAGAAGATGATGTTGTAGCTGAACATGAGATATTTGTAGCAGCAGCTGACCTCAGTGTTTTCATATCGATAGTAATACATCTGTAGTCACAAAACCACAGCAGAAACATATGAACCCTTACATAATACTATGAAAGTGTGTGTGTGTGTGTGTGTGTGTGTGTGTGTGTGTGTGTGTGTGTGTGTGTGTTGACACGTTCACTTACCTCTGCAGCGTTGGCGTCTGTGCTGTAAAGAATAACGATGAGCAGGGACTTGAGGGAAGTTTCAGTACGTGTTGAAAGCTAACAGGAAACGGCTAATGGCTAATGGCTAATATTAACGGAGGAATCGGGACTCCACCTCTTAGCCAGAGCAGCATTCAGGAAAGTGTGATAAGAAGCCGTCCAGGTTCAAATCAAATCAATTAATCCACAAGTTTCTGTTCCTAACACGGAGATAAAAAAAAAACAACACGCCCTGAATGTAACGAACTACAGTTTCCTCTGTGGCCACTTCTTCTTCTTCTTCTTCTTCTTCTTCTTCTTCTTCTTCTTCTGTGGCGTATTAAGGCAGCGGAAATCCAATGTGTTGCATTGCTGCCTCCTTCCGTATCATTCCATTATTGCACTATATCCTCTTGAGACCAGTATCTTTCAGAAATTTCAAGAGACAATATTTTCCCTTCCCAGTTGCTCCCACTGACTTCTCCTTCATGCCCAGTTTCCTGAGTTCTTTAACCACTTCCTGTCTTTCTGCACTGTATTTGTTACAATCAACAAGGACATGCTGTCCTGTCTCTGGCTGCTGGCAGTCTGCACACAGTCAAAAACAAATGTCTGCCCTTAGTTTCTTGCTCCCAGCACTGCTGCCATTTTATGTTGATTTGCTTCCACACAATACTTTTTCCCTCTGCTGTAGACAGACTGATATTAATGTCACAGTCACTGCACACCAATACTTTCTGGTTCTTTATCTGAGCTGCCCACTGCACTGCCATTAAAATAACATATAGCTCTACTGTATACACATTTAGGAAGTCTGATGTTCTCTTGTATGTTTCAATATTCCAGAAGAGGGTGCATTAGTAAAGTGCATTAATAAGACACAGATATAATGATATGATGCAGATGGAAGGAGGGAGAGGAGACAGAGGAAGAGAAGGATAAGGTCTAAATGTCCCTGACAGTCTCGGCCTATGGCAGCTTAACTAAGAGCTAGGGTTTGTTCTGCCAATTAAGTGTTCGAGCCTCTGAAGAAGGATGTGGTGGTCAACAGTATCAAAAGCTGCACTCAGATCTAAGAGAACCAGGACTGAGATAAATCCTTTATCTGAAGCCATGAGTAGGTCGTTTGAGACATTTGCCAAAGCTGTCTCAGTGCTATGATGAACTCTGACCCCTGACTGAAAGTCCTCATATAAACTATTGGTGTGAAGAAAATCATTTCACTGATTGGCAACAGCCCTCTCAAGGATTTTAGAGAGAAAGGGAAGGTTGGATATTGGCCTGTAGTTATTTAAAACTTCTGGGTCCAGATTTGGTGGCTTCCAGTCAGCCTGGCTACAGTGCTGAAAAAAACCCTTGGATTATGTTTGTTGTCTTCAGTTAATGATGAGTAATAGGCAGCTCTGGCATTGCGGAGTGCCTTCATATAAGCTTTAAAACAGCTTTTCCAGGCTATGTAGGTCTCCTCATGGTTGGTGGAGCGCCACTTTCTTTCTTCTTGACGCCTGTTTTAGCTTGTGAGTGTCAGAACTATACCAGGGAGCTTGTTTGTTTTGTTTAATGAGATTTTTGAGATCTCATGAATCCAAAATACAGCTCGCTAGGAAGGTCTTTTGTACTGAATTCTATTAATACACATTCTGTTTCTATCATTTCAAATCCCCTAATTAAACGTCTTGCACCTTTAACTGCTCCACACCTTGTCCTAAGATTTTTAACCAGATCCTTTATGTCCACAGTTATAGGGATCCCATAGATCACCCCTTTGCTACCATATTCTCCCAGTTTAACTACAGATTGTCCCTTTTGAGCCCACACTGTTCTTCTGAGCTCCATCCGATTAGCAAGTTTCCATCATTTAATACTCTAGCAAACCTTGTTCTTGGGGAAGAACAATGCGTCATCATCTATTAAGTGAATGCATCAATTTGCAGGAGAATGTAAATTTTGATCATTTGATCATCAACCTTTCATTAGTTATCAGGAGTATGATCATAATAAAACACAGGACAAAGCTTGTAGACAAATTAGAAATCATTTTTATTTAACAACTCAATATTTGCAATTTTATCAACAAGCTCCATTTTCAAACATGAAATCTGCTTAATGTATTACTGGAGAACTAAAAAGTGTTAAAAATTAAAATTTGTCTTATATCTCCCTTTGTTTACTTGCAGCCTGGAGTTCTCTTCTGGAGTGTTTTTAAATGTTTGTATACATTTGTGGTGTTGTCACAGTACCTTTCGTTTTCTACAAACATTTCAGGGGAGCGAAGCGAGTGAGAGGAGTGGTGTTTGCACACGCACAACCACTATGATGTACCAGGAGTTGTGTATTGAATGTAGAGAGGAGAACCTGAAAATATATACTGAATGTATGGTCTCATGACCCTCAACCGTGAATGGCGTCTGACAGATGATGAGAGAGAACGAGTAGTGATGAATAGAGCTGTTCAGACACCGAGTGAAGGTCTGATGATTTTCAGTCTGGACCAGGTCTGGATGAGACTGCGTCTGACCACAGGTAAAATCACCTGGGAACAAAGACCAGTCAATAGGAGAGCGAGGGCATCTTGACTTGTAGGTGTCTGGCTTCATAAAGATCTTGGGTCAGTGTGGGAAATGTAGATTCAGAATATTTTCAAAATAAAAGCCTTCAGTGTCTCGACAGAGACTCAATGTAGTGAAAAGTTGCTCCCAGAGCCCAACTGGTTTCAACCTGGTTAATTGTCCTTACAAGCTGTAACAAACACACACACGCATGTTAGATGTGACATCATCAATGGCATCATAGCAAGTGCAGTTTAAAAAAGAAAAAAACATTTTCAATGGTACACAGACAGACAGACAGACAGACAGAGAGAAACAGACAGACAGACAGAGAGAAACAGACAGAGAGACAGACAGAGAGAGAGAAACAGACAGATAGACAGACAGAGAGAGAGAGATGTTATGTTATTAGAGTTATGAAGTGATATAAATGTCAATACAGTTTACTGACCCTTAACTAATATTTCTAGAAACAAACAAAATACTCTAGAAACAAACACTATGACAGTGGGCTTGTGTTCAGAACTCTGATTAGTCGTTTTCTGTCATTGACGCTGTTTCTGGTCCAGATTCTGGACTGTGGTTCTTTTCACCTTAAGCTGCTTGTGTGGAGGAAAACCAAGTTCCTGCAGCAGCACTGAGATGTAGACCAGGTCCAAACAGAGGAATGGACTCTGCAGAGAACTGAGGGACAGACTGCTGCACACTGCAACAATAAAATAATTGTGTTTGATTATTGGTTATTGACCACCTCTTGCGGAAATATTAAAAAACATAAAATTCAGAAATCCAGTTGATAACAGGTCTGCAGTTTCCAACTGCAATTTATATAATCTGCCACTAGGTGGAATCATCTCACCTGTTTTGGCTGCATCAGCGTAAACTGATGCTTTGACGGTTCCTCCATTCTTCTCATCTGGACACAGAACAGACCTCAGATCAGAACATGCATGCAGAAATATTAAACATGACAACAGACGTTCTGTTGTGGAGACAACATGTTCTGTACCAGGCTGCAATTTATGATGAAAACGTGTCACAACGTTTTCCACAGAACACAGAAATAATCAATGAATCAATGAATCAATGAATGGATTTCTCTTACCAATGACCCTGAGGTCAACAGCTCGATCATAGTAGTAGGAGAAGGCATAGAAATCAGTGAGTGCAGCTTCAGACACCTTGATCACCTTTCTGTACAGAACCTTCTCTACTTTGCTGAGACACGCCTCATAAACCGGCTCCCCTGAAAAATACACACAGCTACGAGGTTGTAACACGCTCCACCCACCTGACAGGTGCCCAGGCAATGAACCAATCATATCACGACATGGTGTTTACCTGCCTTCTGTCCCTTCACAGTGTAAATAACATCAGCGTGCTCCCACTTGCCCGAGTACTGTGGAGGAAGGCAGGGACTGACCAGCTCAGTACTGCCCCCTACTGGACACACACGCACACACGCACACACATTTTATATAATGTCAATGAGCACAGACTATATAAACTATAGGCTTGATCAGTTGAATAAACATGTGAACACTGCAGTGGCAGTGTGCTTTTGTCCCTGCACAGATGCAGACCCACTGCCGAATTAATCTGCTACTTCTTACAGGAGCCAAATCACAGCAACAGCTGTCGGCAAGGCATTAATCTTGTTGCGTGTTCTTACAAGATTAGATAATGGCTTATTTATCTAACTGCAGGGGAAGGGGTGTATAAAAAGCAGAGATGAAAGCAAACTGGAAAAACAAAGAGAAAAAAAGAGTAGAAATCAGGGTTATGTACATACAAGGTGAACCTTCAACGCCTCCTAAAATGGCAAGTCGAGCTGACATCAGACCGAGACCCAGATAACTGCAGAAACAAATGTATTGATTTAAAGAAAATCCACAATTCTAATAGCTCAAATAACTTGTTAATTAATGTCATCAGTCAAGTACAGTATATATATATTTCACTATTTTCCACATAAATTAAATGTTCTCGTCAGAACCTCTAACTGAAGGACAATGCCTAAAGGCATGATTTTCTTATATTCAACTGTATATTAAAAATCTTAAGGTTTTAAAATGTTTCTTTTAAACAAATCAAAATGTTATAAGATGCTATGTCTAGCACTTAAAAGTTGAAAATTAGAATTTTACAACTATTTTGTATGTGTGTGTACCTGTGAGTGTAGACAGTGTGTGTGTTGTTGAACATCTGGAAGGACCTGATGTAGTCAATAGGTGAGGTCTGGATGGTTTTCTGCATAAACAAACATTATCGTAAGACATCAAAACCTTTCTTTCAAAAAAATATTCTACTGATATATATACACTGCTAATACAGTTAGCTTAACTAACAGTGAGCTAGTTAATCAGTTATCATCGGGTCTGAAGACCTGTGGTCCATCACAGCGCTACCTCAGTATCTGTGGTCATGAGCGTCACCGAGGTTTGTCATCTGTTCCTGGGTTCTAACTTGAAACTGTTCAACCTCCCATTGGTGTGTTTGAAGCCCGACCTACATAAGACGACTCCCCAACACACACCATCGATGTACCTCCGTTTTTGCCTTTCCTACTCCCCGCCCCCTGTGTGATGGTGCTTATTTGGGATTATTGTTGTATTTACAGATTATAGCATCTAAAATAGAGCCACAGTGGTAGTTAATCTGAAGAGACAGAAACTGAACTATAACTTAATATAACTCTACACCAAACTTAGTTGACCTCTCTTAACCTACAACAACCCCCCACCCCACCACCATCACCTCATCCTGAGGGCTGAAGGTGATCTGAGTCGATCCGCCACCCAGGTCCAACATTCCCACTGTGGGCGAGTCAGCACCATGAAGACCACCTGAGAAGAAAGAGGGAGGGGTAGCAGGAGGAAGTGTATGTCAGCATAGCACCGTGTTAGTGAGTGTTAAAACAAATTAGTGTGTGTTAAAACACTCACCTGTGAGGAAGTTAATGGTGATCCATGCAGAAATCCCTGAACAAAGAACGTTAAAGCATTACAAAGTTATTTTTGCATATCAACTTTATTTTACTAAACATGAAGCTAACATGCTACCATCTAGGTCAACGGAGGACATTATTGTTGTGTCTAAAAAACACAGGTCATAATCCTCTAAGCAGCGGGTATTTATGTTGTCACCTCAGGAGACAGAGGTTGGTTTCTGATAAATTATTCCTTCATAAAAATGCTTTTATTCTTATAATTAACCGTTTTAATGTTCTGCTGAGGCTGACAGGAATTTCATCTAGTAATAAAATTAGGTACGGAAAAAATTCACAGGTTGACCTGATGGTGATGCTAGATGAAAAGGTATAACAGTTCTTCCTGTGGTAAACACATTTCATCACAATCCACCCAACAAGTCTGTAAAAACATCATACTTATGTGTCAGAATAAAGTTCTTCTTAAATTATAATATTTAAGTTTTATTAATGTAAATGGTTTTGCACAGTATTTACTTTATTGTTTTCTTCTTTTTCTTTTTATTATTATTATAACTTAATCTTCACCCTGTACTCTTTGATGATGTTGTGCATTCTAACAGTGACATATACTAATGTAATTCATTTAATTCAACAACAGAGATTTACAGCATTTTCAACAGCTATGCAACACCATTCACACTTCACTTTCTTCAGGAAAGGCATTTTTGCTTATAACTTCAACAAAGTCATGTCTTTCCTGCTCTCAAAAATCAAAGGCCTGCATATAGAATATAAAAAACTGATCACTGTACTGAGACACACTGCAGAAGTCAACTATATGTACCCTGACATACAGAGTATTGTAATGCAGCATGTCGACACAGGAAGTAACTTAAACATCAATTATCAAAAATGAAGATGTAAAGAGCAACACAATCTGAACTCATCGAGGATCTGTTTTTTCAGGTCAACTCAAACACAACATTGGTGTCTGTGGTACAATATTTCCACTCAGCTGCATGCATTAGTGCCTTTCACCAGTAACCTTTGACCTCATCCTCATGCAGAAGTGGATGATTAAAGGGCTTGGTAGAAACTGTATCATAGGAGCTTTACCATAAAACTCTTAGACAGAGACACTAAGAAGCAATTTTCAAACAAACAAGTGCGGAAAGCATCAGAGAGAGGCTGGGCTTTATGCCGGGGGCTAAACACGGCACTTAGCACCCTTTAGCCCCCAGCACCCACTTAGATCTGCATTAACAATAAGGCCCTTCAGTTCGGAATGTGCAGCTGATCTCAGCCAGGGATCAGCCACCCTGCCAAGAATGGCAAAATATGAGTGATAATAAGGCTGATGGAATTCAGTTAGACTTATGAAAGGACTGTTTATCTTCAGAGGAGCAAGAATCAGTCCATTAGTGGTTTGCTCACAGAGGAAAAGTGGAGCAGGTTAAGAAGTAAACTCAGTCATCATCAAAAACATTTATGGTCCTGCAGAGAAACAAGCTGATCCCACTCAGAGAGACGGAGAAAACATTTCAAGCTCAAAAAAATTAACAGGGAGGGTTAATTGCTATCCCACCCTCCCCGTACAAGATTAAGCAGGACATTATCCCACATGGCCACAATTGCTTGAGAGAGAGCGAGAGAGCGAGAGAGAGAGAGAGAGAGAGAGAGAGAGAGAGAGAGAGAGAGAGAGAGAGAGATAGATAGATAGATAGATAGATAGATAGATAGATAGATAGACAGACAGACAAGAACAGCAGCATTAGTGCAGCAGGGTTCGCTATGACAACAGAGGAGGAGGAGATCAGCATAGGGTCAAACAACTGTCAGTAATATTTATACATCATCAATCTATATGACTTTTAACAGTGGGAGATTTTGTCATTACAGGTTCACTGAACTGCTTTTATTTAAATTATCAATTCTACGTGTTAATCTATATACATTATTATAAATTCATTTTATGTCTACTCACATGTTGACTGACTGACCACAGCAGCACATGTGAGTAATTGCTGGATGTCCTGCGTGATGTGTGCGTTTTCTCTTCACAAAGCTCAGCCATAGGAGAATGTCTGTCCCCTGTCTCATCTAAATTTTAATCCTCCATATTGGCATTTTTGTTTGGAAAATCGGACTGGGACCTCTGATGTCTGAGTCACTCCTCATCATCTACCCTGCTTTAACAATGAGGACAGAGAGATAAACCCATTTTCTGTAATCTAATAAAGTTATGAAGAGATGACGGGAGACCTTTTGAGAGGTCAGCAGCCTCAGACAACTTACCACTGTCCACCTGAAAATTCTGGTGTGTTCTAATGGACCTACAGTCCACTGCAGGGCAAACAATGGACAAACTGCTCAGAAACAGCTTCATCCAACCTACACAAACTCTACAAGTAAGAAAATCCATGCCACATGAGGCTGGAACTCTGGACTCAACGGACTCAAACTGTACACATTGTGGTACCAAAACCAACATGGACACCATTTTAAGTGAAGCTGTTAATTCTCTGCCATTCTCCCATGGCAACAAGAGTAACAGACCACCTGATCCAGACTGCAACAGATCACCTGATCCAGACTACCAACAGACCACCTGATCCAGACTGCCAACAGACCAGGTCATATTCTGAGATCAGTAAATGACCCGCTCTTTGCAAACAAAAAGTAAAGACACATTACCTTCGTCAGTGCCGTCCATGATGGACACGCTGTCATCACTGGACAGAAATGGAGACTGGAGAAACACTGCCCTAACCTGTTCACAGAGAGGAATAATTAATTCACCTGCTTAAAAGTTCAGTCACAGTTTAGTTTTACAGTGTAAAATGTTCAAAATATTAAAAACATCTATTTATATGTAGAAGAGATCTGAAGCTAATGTTCACAAAATAAACCATTTCATATCCAAAAATAATATATACAGTAAAACAAATGGTCAATAGTGTCAATTGTTTGTTGTCTGCAACAGTTTTAAATGTTTCAACACTTCTGTTTCTATTTTCTGCTCCAGATCAGACTCGAGATCTGACCATAAAGCTGGTCTGAGGGTCCTGGATCAAGAACAGAAAAAAGAATTTTTATAGTTTCAACACGGTTTTTTTATACTTATTTGGTGAGCGGAAGAGGGGATAAGTGAGAGAATAGGGAGAAAAAGTTTGCTGTGTTGAATGTAACAATATCTTGTTGTTTGTTTTACAGTAATTTGCAAACAAAAATTAATAAACACATGCATAAAAAAGAAGCAGGTATTAATATATATTTCACACTGAATCCTACCACATTCACTGACTGTGCCCAGTTACCTAATATTGGAATGTAATTATTTGTTATCTAATATCAGTTATAGATATCATATATATATTATTTAATATGTAATCATCTATCTGTCACTTGTTTATTATCTCTTATCTGATATTCACTACTGATTATCTGTTATCGCATAGTGATTAATTTATTTATATTAGTTAATGTACTTTAAAGTCTTTAACTCGTGAATTGCTGTATATATCGGAGCCTATCCGTTATTGTATTTAGATATAATCAGCTTTTTACATTATATTTTATTAAAAAACAATATCCCCTGAAATCAGCTCTGTGGCAGAACCAGGGCCAGTCTCATAATAAGAGGAGAGCTTCAGATTAAATCCCATTCTGGCCCAAAGCTCCAGACCTGTTATTACTCATTACTTTAAAAGCTTTAATAGACTTTCTCCTTTTTGACTCTGATGCCCTGATGATAATGATAATGAGGATGAAGAGTAGGAGGAGCTGAGGTTGTGACTGGTGACTGTGAAATTATGGAATTGTCCCGCTGATCAGGTGATTTATTATTAATGGATTTAAGTTTTTCATGCATGTTTGTTTTCCAAATTCTTTTAAATATGTTTTATATTTTATTCAACAATGCAACTTATTTTTTTGTTATTATTTTATGCTTTATATAAGGTTTAAATACAAATTTTATTTTGTTTTTGTGTTCTTTTTCACCTAATATTCACATAACCAACAAAGGGAACAAACAAAATAATAAAGATTTCAATCTAATATGCAATGCACAGTTCAATAAAATTTCAATTTAAAAGTTCAATTTAAATAAATAAATATTACGATTCCATCCAACACACAAAGTAGGAATTAAAAAGAATAAAAATTAAGTTTAAGTTTCCATAAAAGTGTCCTGACCCTGTCAAGCAGGTGGTTGGCCTTGTCTCCAGGAAGAAGGCGGAGGCCGGCCGTGGCCTTCAGTACCACCGGGGTCACATTCCAGGCGGATGGGGGGACACTGGATTTCGCTACTTCCAGCAGCTCCATGATCCCTGATGTACACTGGCGGTTCATACAGGCACACACAGGAAATAAACACACAGGAAGTCACAAAGGCTGGGTGTCAGCATATTCACATATTGGTGGACTGCTCCTTTAATAATCAATAATTGAGCATTAACAGCAGTTAATGGGGAGATAAAAAAAAGTAAGGAAGACCTTCTCTGGGTCATCGGCGTACGCAGACAGCCCAGGTTTGATGGCCCTGAACGTCTCATGGGCCAGTCTTGGTTCTGCTGTAAAAACATCACAAACACACTGTGACTGAAGTGATCATAAAAAGTTTATCCACTTGTCTAAAATCAAAGTTGAAGTAATTAAGTGAAATATTTCTTCTGTGAATTGCTGATCCTGGACGTCTGCCTACATCTGAGCTGTCATTAAGCTCTTTGTGACAGTCCCAGTCTGTATAACTAACAGGTGCTGCCATTAGGCCCATTAGCTTTGCCACGAACAAAGGAGCCAAAACAGCACTCAGGCTATGTGCTTTAGCTTAGCAGCTGAATGCGATAATGAAGGCATTTGGCCAAAGCAGCATGAAACTTTCCCTAAGCCCAATAAACCAAAACCCTCTGAATTAGTCAAACAAGTCTGTGTCCATTTTAACTGAGCCAACAGCTCTATGACCTACTGGCTGAAAGCTCCTCTTCTTTGCCTGGACTCACATCTGGAAATGAATGTTTGCCAGATTTTAATTGTACTGAAATATTCACAGTGGGCTGCTTTATAAACCTGTACGGTTTTCTGTCTTCTACTGGTCCCTACTGGATTCTACGGTGCTGCACTACAGAGGCAGGCAGCAGTGAACATACTGTTTAATTAAAATTGAAATTGTTTAACCATCACAATCTGGCTGGTATACTCAAAATTATTTCTCTGAAGAATTAGTTGATCAAAGGTTTCAACTAAAATGAGACAGCACAGCTTTAAACTTCAACAACAAATCAAAAGGCAAGAAGACAAACTCTTAGACATTAACCTATAGCTGCTTGAATGAGTTTATAATTATGATTTACTATTTTTCTCTTGTTACAGTATATCATCTTCATATGTAATGTAAAATACATTTAAAATCTGCTTGAATTTCACTTCACCACAAATAAAAATGATGTCAAGTGTGTCATCAGTCACAGGCTACTGCTCTGAAATCAGGCAAAGTAGAGAGAATGGACATAGCAGAGACAGCCGACACAGAAGAAACACGGTGAGAAAGTGACGATATCAGGGAGACAGCGGAGAGTCAGACAGGTAAAACACAGCAAAATATTTTTATTAATATGAACTGCACTTTGTTCATGATCATGATGCAGCTTCAGTAAAGGTTGAAGACAATATGATTCTTGCCTTTATATTTAAGACTGACTTTAACTGGTCTCACATTTATTCTGTCATCTGCTTACCTTTGTTATCCAACTGGAACTTGAAGACGTGGATTCTGGTCCCCGTGCTGCCAGCGTCAAACATAACGCCATACTGAAAGGTCTGTCCAACAACAGAAGTCAGTGTCGTGTCTCTGATCTGGTCCAAGCCAGGCCGGTGGTGAGGAGGTATTCTGAAGGCTTCGGGCTTTGATACAGCGTAGTAATGCTTGACAAACATGAGGTAGGTGAGCAGGCAACCCACAAAGAGGAGAAGTCCAGCCAGCTTTGGTCTCTTCACCATCATCATGACTCATTCTGTGACAAGCCACAAGAGCCTCAGCCTGAGAGTCTGAATCATATTCACATTAAACAGCAAACTGATTCACAATGAACAGGAACCCTCTTACTTACGCCGTGACCACTGCAATTGGACAACATACAGACATTAGCTAGATCAAATTTCCATTAGATGGCATGAACGAAAAAAAAACGAATTTTGTTGAAATATGTTTAACTGTGTCAATATAAACCTCCTGATGTTTATAATTTGCTTCTATCTTCACTAGTGGTCCTGCACCTCCTGCAGCAGGTGGATGGGCTGGTACAGAACTGACTGATAACTGAATGGAGTCTGGTGTAAAACAGCAGGAGGACGTGAGAGACAAAACAACAAATCCTCAACGATAGTGTTAGCCTGCCGGTAGCCACTAAAGACAACATATTTGAACTGAGATTTGTTGTAGCTTTAGATTTGTTTATCAACGTAAATAAACCATTAGATATCACGACAGAGAGCCGAGTTTAAACACTTTGTTGGCTAAATAGACTAGATAGATATAGATATAATAGAATATATAGAGCAGTAATCGGAACAGTTCGTTGACAGAGACCTGAAAACAGGCATCAGGTTAGCAGTTAGCATGCGGCTGTTAAACTGGCTCCCGTGTAAAGCGAGTCAAACAGTTAAAGAATAGTTAATAATTAACGTACCGGGCAGAAGTGGTAAGCAACCACTCCTCTAGTTCAACACTCCATTAACTTTTCTGCTCATTCTCTCCTCTCCTCTCCTCTCCTCTGACGCCTCTCTCAATAACAAGGCGCCGATTAATGACGTCAGAACGTCCGGCTGACGTGGCCGGAAAAACTTTCTCGCCAGGTGAACACGTGACCCTTTAGGTAGAATGACTTCAGACAATGAACTGATAGATGATTGATCAGTAATACATTTTTATCTATTAAATCAAATTGATTTAGAATTTATATTAATGAATCTTCTGAAGTGGTAGATGATGAGAAATTGCAGTCATTTTTGAAAAAAGCTGGACAAACCACAAACCACGAGTTTAACATAATATATATTTATATTTTCGCTGGTTCTGCTGCTTTGGTTAAATATGAGTTTCAGACCAAGATGTTGATCTCTGACCTGTTTCTTCTGAAGCAGCTGTAGACAGTAGTAGTCAGTATCAGGCTGCTGATGCAGGTGGAGGGAAGACTCTTGTACATTAAGTCAATTTAAGGCTGTTAATTAAACCTACCAGATTCAGCATGGATAAATGTTCCATCTTTGAATTTGTGTAGATAGATAGATAGATAGATAGATAGATAGATAGATAGATAGATAGATAGATAGATAGATAGATAGATAGATAGATAGATAGATAGATTTACTTTACAGATGAGTTCATGATCTTACTGGAATAAGATGAGAAGTACCCTAACCCTCAGGAACATGACCATAGATTATTTTTTCACATTTCATGAATCCCCCACTACCTCCACCCTCCTCCTCTTCTTGCTGGGCCTTCATCATCACTCTCGTCCATATATGTAATTTAATCTGTAAGCCTCTAATAGCTTTTTATCAGTTAATGGGTCACAGCCACGTTAATGGTTCTGTAATCTTTCTGCTGCCTTTTTATTTTTATCACTCTGATGGTCGGCAGGACAAAAGCAGAGCTGAGTGGATCCTAATCGTCCTGCAGATTTACATACAAATGTCATTTACTAACAATTATGTCAGTTTCAGACACTAATCCAACTAAGTTATTAATCAACACACAAAGACACACACACACACAGTGTAAATAATATTCTGTTATGGAAAAATGTGTTTAAGTGTAATATTTTCAGTTTCAATCTTATTATCTGCTCAACACAAGCTTCCCCTAAAACCATCTCTGTCTCTGTGTGGATATTTCCTGTCTCTTGTCTCTTTACAGTCATTTTGTGTGTCTCTGTGTGGATATTTCCTGTCTCTTGTCTCTTTACAGTCATTTTGTGTGTCTCTGTGTGTAAAAGGTGACGCAGTATTTTCCCCACTGCTCTGTTATCTTCCTATTGAGTTAGTTCTATTTTAAGTCGGTAATTTGTCTTGTGTCTGTATGAGACATTTGTAAATGTGTGATTTAAATCATCTTTTAATCCCACTCATCAAATCAAACCACTGATGATCTGCTTTAATGATTTGTCTCAAAGGTTTGTGCTGTTCACTGTTGATTCTCCTGTTCTCTTCACTATGTGAAGGTTGTGTGTCAGAGCAGCCTGAGCCGTTCCTTCTCTATCTGGGTCATGTGATCCCATCAGGAGGATTATAAAGGAATAATTTGAAGGATTTGCGGGGATATAATTCAGCATGTTAGAATAATAATTGATAGAAAATTCCACTTTCATCTTATAAGATGTAGCTTCATAGTGGATTAGAAGACACTGCAGGAACATCTGGATTGAGATGCCTTATTTTATCTTCATATTAAGTAAGATGCAGCCTTAATAGGCTCTTACTTCTCTAGTTTTCATGTCAATCTGCAGCTGTCTCAGAGAACAGAACAGAACAGATTCTGTTAACATCAATCAAAAGAATAACCTTAAAAAATATTCAATAAATGATTGAAGTCAGATGTTCCTGATTATGACTGAACAACATTAAAATGTGGTAATGTAATAGCTGTAATGTAGAAAATTCTACAAAGAAGTTTTAGAAAACTAATATTAACCTGAATTTGTTGATTTATGAACGTTTTTTCCTTATAATAATTTGTTTATATTCACTCTTACAACAGTTGAACACATAACACTGATCCTTCTTCCTCTAGGGGGCATTTCTGTCAGACTGACAACAACTGACAGTTTTTTTGCCATTGTAAAGTAATATGGCATAATGGAAGTAGTAGTTGTCATTGTCAAGGAGCTCAGATGTCTCCTCCTCTACAACACAAATAGACCTGCTGGTTAAATCCAGCAAAAATCATCTGCTGACAGGGCACAGAATGTCTCCGATCCAAGCTGCTGATGACGTTCGTCAGCTGGTTTCTCTGAAACTTAAGATCTAGATGTCTGAGCATGAATATTTTTAATTGAATTCAAATATAAAGTTAAAAACCACCAATGTACAGGAAACCAGCATATATAACTGCATACATACAACACAGCTCTGGTTTTAAGAAGAAGTGGAAGAAACACCGTTGTTGAGCCACACTTTGGGAAAATTGGGTCTCTGCTTTTTACCCATGTCCTCATATGAGTACTTATACATGTTAGTACAGAACACATACATGCGGAGCAGTGGGCAGCCGTTCAGGACGCCCCGGGGGTGAATTTGGGGGTAAGGTAGACGATAGATGGTGGCGCTTCTCCCAATTCTTGGCCAATCCAGGGTATCAACCAGCGACCTCACATTCCCAAGCTGGATGGTGGCCCGAGTCTGGGATGGTGGCGCTTCTCCCAATTCTTTTGCCAATCCATGGTTTGAACCAGCGACATCTTGTCCCAGGCCCAGTTCTCTAGCCTCTTCACCACCATTCCCCTTATAGGTATTGAAAGATGAAGAAATACAAAGAGTGATGTTTTATTTCATTATTATTGTCAGAATTAGATATTTGTTTGTTTAATCCATTTGACAACACAAAGTGGTTGTCAAAGTTTGCTGTTTTTTTCTTTAACTTTACTCACATTTTGTCTGTACTAAGTATCAATCAGTGTTTAACTGTGACCTGATTCATATGAGGAAACATACACAAAATAAGCCTTAGAAATGTATAAAACGTCATAATCACTGTGAGACAAAATGATGTCTCACAGTGATTACTTTAACATTATTCATGAAAAGATGAATAATGTTAAAGTAAGAGAAAATTAGAACTGGTTTGACTCCAGGAGTTCTGATGTTTCTTAGATTAACTGAAGCAATATTTTGCCTGTGCTGAGTAATTGGGGTCATGATGACATTTTATAAACCCATCATTGCTTCTTAAAAAAACAATAAAGGAGAGTGAATGATGGCACCCAATCTGCTTGCTGCTCGTCTATTTTTGGAAGAAAAAGGAAAAGATATGATGATTAATCTTATTGGATTATTTACATTGCCCTCAACATGATTGAACCACAGAAATGAAATTAAAATGTGTGTTGAATGGGATTTTCCAGGAAAGTCCTGTAAAAACCATGACAGTAATGAGGAATGACTACTTCTTTCAAAGTCGATTAAACACCATCTCATCCCGCTGGAAAACACACTGCAGAGAAGGGACCAAATAAGATCAGGATTAGACGACTATGGCCACGTTACGAGGGAGATTAAAATGTTTTTATCCATTATTTTCATTATTATTCAGCCTGTTCTTGTTGTGAAGGATTAACTCTGTTGGTTAGTACAGAAAACAAGCCATTAACCACAGAATGATACGAAACCTGCAGAGACCCTTTGATGATTGAATTATTATTTTCTAAAAAAAAAGTTTCAACAACCGAGATTTATGAACATGAAATATTTCCTCCAGGAGTTCGACTGTCTTCATGTCTTCATTCTGTGAAGATGACAGATGTCTGCATCATCACTGCTCCTCCTCAGTCTTCACATGGACTACAGAACGTTATTGATTATCAGAGAAATGCCCCACAAATATTATTTGTTAACTTTAATACAAATCTGGAGTTAGCAATTATTCGGGGTCATAATATCTTAAGTTATTTATCAGGGTCCCTAAGGTGATGACGTTTCTTGTTAAAAGCTATGTTGTTCAGGGGCCACATTGTGAAAAACGTCAAGGCCCCAGGGGCCAGACATTTCAAATACAGGGGGTCCTCGAGTTACGTCGGAGATCCGTTCCTGAGAATGTGTCGAAACCGAATTTCGACGTAAGTCGGACCATACATTCATTGTGCCATTGTGCATACATTGTGCCACCAGATGTCGCTATAACACCACGCTAAAATAAGAGTTTATTATGGTCAATTGCCTTTTTTGTCCCTCTTGACACACCGTAGGGGTTGAGACACCGTAGGGCTGCTCACACATGTGTGTGATGGCTTTAAAAGCAGAGATCAAATTTCGTTGTAAAGTGTGCTGTATAAGTGTACTGTGACATAACCATGTTTATTAAAATACCTATGCTGTATTAAATCAACTCACAGTGATTCTCCACATCCATTTTTTTTCAGACAGCAGCAGTTTGGATAATCAGCTGATTGGACTCATTCTGTTTTAATGTGCTTTAAACAAAGCCTTCACATCAGAGTTCCAGTACATCAAATTAAGAAAATTGCATTAAATTATCCCATTAAAATTATTATATTTGCTGTGCTCTGACATTAATCAATAAAACAAATGGTTTTAGCCATTTATATCCTCAGCCTTCACATACAAAGGAGCCATGCTAGTAAATGAAAACTTGATTGTTTTAGATGAAAAACTGCATGAACAGGCTGAGACCACCAACAGAAGACTTTTGAAAATAGTGTGTGAGACAGCTGATTTACTCTACTGACCGAACGAGCCTGCTTCTTCTGTAACCTGGATCTTTTAACACTACCTGATATATACAAAATATTTAACTGATGAACCGCTTCACACACTTCTCTCTGTTTAACCTCTTACGATGTAAGTTAACATTCCCACATGGCTGGTTGACGTTATGTGAGCTACAATACTGATAGCAGGAGATGGTTTAGAGACAGAAATATAACAATGTCATAGATCCATGCTGACTGGCAGATACCAACTCAGGATGCTATGATTAGTCACATAGGTTTTTCAATTTGACGTTTATATAGCCGACTCTGGCTATGTTTGCATGTGAAGCTAAATCTCTTTGTGATAGTTAGCAATACTTCAAGTGAACTGAGAGACTTAAGAGAGTTAAGTTTCTCATCTCTGGTCCTCAAAAGGTAAAAAGAAAACAAAACTTTGTCCTTTATTGGCCTATATATGAACATGTGGCCCTAACCCAATCAGATTACTCAATCTGCCTGCATCCACTGATACATTCACATACACACTGATACATACACACTGATACATACACATATACACTGATACATACACATATACCCTGATACATTCAAATACACACTGATACATACACACTGATACATTCAAATACACACTGATACATACACACTGATACATACACATATACCCTGATACATTCAAATACACACTGATACATACACACTGATACATTCACATACACACTGATACATTCACATACACACTGATATATACACACTGATACATTCACATACACACTGATATATACACACTGATACAGACACATATACACTGATACATACACATATACCCTGATACATTCAAATACACACTGATACATACACACTGATACATTCAAATACACACTGATACATACACACTGATACATTCACATACACACTGATATATACACACTGATACAGTCACATACACACTGCATGTCGGTGACAGGGTAAACAAGATGCAGACAGTCTATTCTGCTGATCGTTCCTTAGTTACAGAAAAGACGATGGTGGGAAATAACAACAGTTCTCCAATGTTTGTGCTATGCTATGCTAACCAGGGCCTGAACCGTCTATGTAGTGAGTTGATATGTGAACATGTAGACCTGTGTAGAAATGTTAGACTGTTCCTTTAATCTGATCAGTTAGACTTGTTAAAACCTCAGTGACATGTTGAGCCACATGTTGCGTGAGTTTAGCATCATTCCAGATGTTGACAGCTGTGGTTTCTCCTCAATAAGCTCATATAAGAGACAGAACAATTCAGCACTAAGCCTCACTTCAAACTCACACTAATGGATCCAGTAGGCACTCACATTTGCAGCATACACACACACACACACACACACACATGCCCACAGAGACAAACAGGCACACAAATACAGACACACACTCAAGCAGAGATAGAAATAGCAGAAGACAGACAATGGGGGAGGGGGGACTCTGGACTGTCCTTCCCGTCCTCTCCATGCTGTACTGACGAGCGTCAGCAGCTCGTTGAGTGACAGACTCTTACATCCACTTTGCACAACGGAGCAACACAGGAAATCAAACTCTACAATGACAATCTGTAATCCTATGCACTATGTAAATGATTTTTATTTTATTGCTCTTTTATTTGTGTTTTGTCATTCTTTTCTTTATGATGAGGAAAACTCCACATAACCTTAAACTGTATGCTTATTGCATTTTACTTTTATTCATCCCCCCCCCAGCACACAAGTTACAGTGGGACAGGCACAGGTATGTCTGGGTTGTTTACATGTTCAGCGACAGGTTGTGTGTGTGTGTGTCTTTCACAAATGTGTGGAGGAGATGAAACCATGAAATCCTCACTGTAATCATTTTGCAGTCATGGCTCAGGGAGCACAGTTAAGGGCTGCTGTTAGTGAAGTTAGATTACAGTACATGTTGTTAGATTACATGTAGTTAGATTACATGTTGTTAGATTACATATTGTCTTACAGCCTCCTGACCTTTAATATCACCACAGTGAAATGTTAAACCCTCTGTCAATATGCTGCTCCTTGATTGGAGTGGCTGCAAAGCTGATTTACCTCCAACTTAATCAAATCAAAGCTAAACTTTCACATAATTTTATATCAGTCAGAGGTCAGAGGTCAGAAAACACATAGGAGTCTGGCATAAAGAGACAGTGGAAGACAAGGTTTTCTTTACCTTCAGTGCCTCACCTTCGTTTATCAGAATGAAATCACACATTTTACTTTGTCAAATCCAGATTGTACCCTCACAGAAACTGCCTTGCTTATTGCTGCTAACTTGTTAATTTTATTGTTTTTCATTTACATTACATGATTACTGCAATGACCCAGCAACTCAAATCACTTAATGCACCATTATTAAGGCCAGGAGCTTGCTGGGTTCCTTTAGCCAAATGACTGTTGATATTTGCTTTTAATTTAAGCAATCCACTACAAGACTCATTAACATGCTGGTAGATTAACTGCTTCCAAGC
This sequence comes from Trinectes maculatus, assembly GCA_016785345.1. Classification (NCBI taxonomy): domain Eukaryota; kingdom Metazoa; phylum Chordata; class Actinopteri; order Pleuronectiformes; family Achiridae; genus Trinectes; species Trinectes maculatus. Next base: position 53,084 of record JAFBJQ010003376.1, read on the forward strand.
TGAGGTTATCCGCCTCTTAATGCCCTTTCCATGGGAGATAATCCCTGCTAACTTGGACTGGAGGCTACAATGAGCTAAGCAGTGAATATGAAGAGATGAAGGAGAACCTGTCTTAGCTGATCGCAGGTGTCGTGAAACTGACGTCATGTGACTTCTCCTAGCTTTCATAATATCATATATGTGTGTGCCGTGTACATGATGTCACACATTATGACCATGAGGTTATGATGTCCCTCAATATGCAGCATGATGCTCCGCCCTCTTACAAAGGGGCAGGCAGCCATTTTCCTCTCTGTTATTTTGTGAGATTATCTGATTTTCTCAGGTTTTTTTACTGAAGCAGACACACACATACACATACACATACACACACACGTACATACACACATACATACACACATACACACACACACACACATACACACATACATACATACACACATCCACAGGGCCGTGCACACACACAAAAACAAAAAAAACCTCTATGGGAGAAGAAAAATTAGATTAAACAATGTTACATAAGAGTCACTATTTTCTAACTTATTTCTTCAGGGGTCAAACACAGTTGTTTTGGGCAGTGGCAGCTGGAGGGCAAGAGGTGAGGGTAAGGTGGAGGGAGTGTTTCAGGGTTATGGGGTTAAAGGTTAATGGTGACAGTTTGGGAAAGTGTCTCCCTCACGAAAAAGTGACTAAATCTGGCAAGTAGTCAGATCCAGAGTTAAAAAAGGTAAAAGTTGATATGTCTATACAAAACCCCACCACTGACCTCTGACCCCTGACCCCTCACCCTTTACCCCATCTTTGATTCATCCGGTTAACTCCTGTAAAATGTCACTGACTCATTCAGAAAGTCCCTCTATGATGTGTAATTGCCTCTCAGGGTGAGCTCTTCAGTTAGCGTCATACATGTGTATCAGTGAGTGAAGTGGCACGTGTTGGCATCACATGGCATCAGAGGTGGTGGCGTGATGCCTAAAGACATGGAAGCGACACTGTCTCTGGAACTGCATTAAATGTTTCCATCATTAGCCATTAGTGCTAATGGCACCAGACAGAGTGTAGCTTTCTTTTGGCTTGGCCTCATGCACTTTCAGACTTGAGATTACAAAATGCAAATGAGATCGTGGGTGTGTGTGTGGGAAGACTGACCTCATACAAGAGTATATGGACCAGACTTCCAGACAGAGACTCCAGTCTAATTTAAAATTTTTAATCCTGACCCAGGAGTTGTTTACATCACTGAATTAGGTTAATCTATCTGATCCATTTGCATAAATGTGCATTTATGAATAATTAGTGGGCCAAAGAGGGTGGAGACTGTTTGTGTTGGGGGGGTGCATACGCGTGGCCAGACTATTGTTGCCGTTGACAGCAGTAAACAATAGAGCAGCGAAAACAATGAAACCCTGAGAGGCAGCAGCTGTCTGCTGCCTGAATTACTGCTATCGCTTACAGAGCAGGTCGACCTGCTGCTACAGCTGCTGCCTTAATTGGTGTCTTTAGTGTCTTTAATATATATATGTATGTGTGTGTGTGTGTGTGTGTGTGTGTGTGTGTGTGTGATGTTATAGACAGGTTTTACTGCCAGTATCAGGAGCTTATGTTATGGTTATTGTTGTAATGATGCCACTACCATACCTGGATGCATCCAGGTACAGTTCTTGTTGGCAGCTCGACGTTGATGGGAAAATTACTTAATAATACAATAACAATATTACTTCAAACACTTCAGAAAATAAAGTGTCTCTTTTATATGACATAACTAATGTACAGAGGCTGGAGAAGGCGTCAGTAACCTAGATGCCTAAAGAAACCTGAAACTGATAACAGTGTTAATCAAGAAGGTAATCATTTAATCATCTCAGCAGGTGACTGAACAGTTTCAGTTCTCCTGCAGTGATCCTTAATGACAGGATTCTCCTTATATGTTCTCTCATTATATGTAACTAACATTACTTTACAATGCAGACAGACTATACAGCCTGTTGGAGCACCACCACTGTATATAAACTATATGATATATACTGTATACATGCAGATATACTGCAAATGATACAAACAAGCTGTACATTACATTACATTCATTTAGCAGACGTTTTTATCTAAAGCAACTTACAATAAGTTGAGATGTACCCAAAGTGCAAGAAGTAGACGACTAATATCATTTTAATATAATTGCTTTATAATAAAAGACTGATTTGCTGACTTATTCATAAATATTGCCATCATTACTACATATTTCTTTGTACCTTCTGAACATGTCCACGTATGATTTAAATGAAGTGAGTGTTACTGAGAGTGTGGAGGTTGTGGTGTGAGGTGTGTAGGTGTCAACATATTAAACAGCCTCTTTCTAACAGTCACAGTTTGTGACTGAGATGAGCGACTGCTGCTTTTTATGTCAAACGTCTTTTATTCCCTGATGTGTCTTTAAGGGGTTAACCCTAACCCTCAGGGGAGACCGCCCCCCCTCTTTTCACAGGAGGCCTCTAAATGTGTTGGACCAACACATCAACGGCAAAATAATGAATGAAGCCATCAGGTTCTCTGATTGGAGGCTGCGCTCTGAACGTCCAGAACAGAAAACTGTCAACACATCCTGTGACCGTTGTGTTGGGCTGAGCACTGCAGCACCCAAACACCACATCTGCTCAGAGCGCTGCAAATGAACCGTGAGAGAAATGACACACAGTTTACTGACTAATTCATCGATTAATCTGCCAATCATTTCAGTGAAGGACAGCTGAGGCTGTGGAGGTGAGTCCATGTGCTCCAGCATCACCTGACACCTCTCTGATGATGCTGATGATGAAGGTCAGGGGCTCTGCTTTTTGAACCCATCAGCTGGACAATGGACGCTCGCTGCAGCGTGCAGACAGAAATAAAATGATAAAGATGCGAGGGCTGAAGATAAACAAGGATCAAAAGCTCAGCGTAAAAGACTTTAATCTGAAGATTATTCAAACCCACATAATCAATCAATCTTCATATAATGGCAATCCATGTTGCAGAACATAAGTTTCTGTCGTTAACACACAACCACACACACACACATACATACACACACAATTTAATCCAAACTCAGCACCTTCTTTTCAGATTACATGAGCAAAGCAATGTTCTGATTTGTGATAAAAGAAAAAGAAACTGAAGCTTGTTTTACTATGACTGTAGAGTGTGTGTGCCTGCGTGTGTGTGTGTGAGTGCGTGTGCCTGCGTGCGTGCGTGCGTGTGTGTGTGTGTGTGTGTGCATGTGTGTGTGTATGTGTGTGTGTGTGTGTGTGTGTGTGCGTGCGTGCGTGCGTGCGTGCGTGTGTGTGTGTGCGTGTGTGTGTGTGTGTGGGCATCTGATAAAATGAATGAGTACAGCAGTGGGCTGAGAGTCCAACAGACCAACTATAGCAAAGACAACGATGACAGCTGAGACACAGGGGAGACATCACAGGCAGGAGAATAAACAATCACAGCACAGCATTGTCCTTGTGTCTTTGTCTTTGTGTAATAATTAGCATGTTTGTATATGTGACTTATGAGTGTAGTGAGTGTAAACTCCTCTGTTAAATGATTTTAACTCAAATTGTTTTTGTGAAGATTAAAATGCAGAACTGAAGCTTGTTTTACTATGACTGTAGAGTGTGTGTGCCTGCGTGTGTGTGTGTGCCTGCGTGTGTGTGCCTGCGTGCGTGCGTGTGTGTGTGTGTGTGTGTGCATGTGTGTGTGTGTGTGTGTGTATGTGTGTGTGTGCGTGCGTGCGTGCGTGCGTGCGTGCGTGTGTGTGCGTGTGTGTGTGTGTGTGTGTGGGCATCTGATAAAATGAATGAGTACAGTAGTGGGCTGAGAGTCCAACAGACCAACTATAGCAAAGACAACGATGACAGCTGAGACACAGGGGAGACATCACAGGCAGGAGAATAAACAGTCACAGCACAGCATTGTCCTTGTGTCTTTGTCTTTGTGTAATAATTAGCATGTTTGTATATGTGACTTATGAGTGTAGTGAGTGTAAACTCCTCTGTTAAATGATTTTAACTCAAATTGTTTTTGTGAAGATTAAAATGCAGAATTGATGCAGAACTATTAATAAAGTTTGTTCATATAGAAAACAGTTTGCAATTTGTAATTCTTATTTATTTCAAGACAGGGACATCGCACAATAAAACATTAATCTTGTACAACAACAAAATATGCATTGTGCCAGGTTAACAGATTGCTATTTTCCACCTGTTGTCCCTGGGCAGGTTGATGGAATGGTACATCATTAGTATAGAAAAGCAAAATAACAGAGACAAATATAAACATGGAAGCAAATTTAACAGGACAGGCTTTGCAAGATGTGAGTGGGTTTAGATGGTAAAATGGATTTCAAAAAGACTCAGATAAAAGCACGTTTTTTTATAACTGAATAAACTCATTGAATAAATGAAAAGCAGCAGGAGGATGATCACCTCCCAGAAAAAAAATATAGTTTTATTAAAATGTTTAACCAATCCAAAAGGTGGACACTTGACCTTTAAACTCACATGAATAACTTCATGTTAGAGCTTTATGTTGGATTTAACACCATATCACCAATAATCTATTTATTTATTTATTTTCCAAATCAAATGAAGATTACAGATCTTTAACTACTTCAGTTATTATTATTCACTGTTCATTGTGATTATTTACAGCTAGCTGAAGTCTATGATTAATCACAAAGATTGATCAGTGATCCAAAAATTTAATCACCAATTCTGTCTCTTCATCAGACAGAACATTGTTAGCTTTTTATGTTTATATGTAAATATAAAAACAATGGATTGTTATTTATTCACATTTTGTTGTAAATTAACTTAATGAAAAAAATTAAATCAATCATTGGCCTCTCTTATTTCTCGCTTATCCTGCAAACTTGTATAACATGTCAGGATGGTGACGGTGGTGGTGGGGGCGGGGGGGGGGGCAGGGGGTGTTATTGATCACTGATTAGTGTACCTTCTGATCTGATTGAAAATATGAATTAACAACCCCAGCCCTGCCCCGCCTCCCCCCCCCCCACAAAAACCCAAAAAATTGGTGGCAATTAATCCTCTGGGATTGAGAGGAGAAAAGAGGACCCCCCCACCCCCACCCCCGCCCCACTCACCTCTGATTGGCTGCTGCTCTGATCCTTGGACACAGGAGCCTGATAAATGGAGGCCGCCGACCCAACTGTCCATCACCATCATCATCATCATCATCACAGAGTTGAGTTCTGATGAGCGCCATGACGGCCCGCGAGGACGTCGGAGAAGAGAAACCCAAAGTAAAGATGTTATCTCCGGGATTTGTGATCGATAAGTCCCGGCTCCACGGCTCCGGGTTCCGGTCTAAAGGCTTTGCCATCACCGACCTGCTGGGCCTGGAGTCGGATCTCCAGGCGCGGCAGCAGCCTGGAGGGGCCCCGAGTTCGGGCCTGTCCGTGGCGTGTACCGGGCCCGGCACGGAGCCACAGGGAGCCGGCGGCGGTCTCGGCGGGTTCTCCTTCCCGGGGGGGTCGCTGCCGCTCGGCCTGGGCTTCCTGTGCAGCCTGGCGGCCCAGCAGCCATCCGGAGCCCCCTGCTTCCTGCCCGGACACCTGCCGCTGCTGCAGCCCCGAGCCGACAGCCACTACCTGCAGAACCTGGAGGCCCAGAGAGACCCGTTCTCCGGTACGACACCTTTATTCTCTGATCGGCCCAGGGACTGAGGTCCACCATTACTGTCCCTGGCTCCTTCATCTAAACACAGTTTCAAACTTTTTAAAGAAAAGTTTGGATCGAATCTTTCTGTCTTAACGCGGATTTTTCAGTTAATATTTGAGCGTAATTTTATTATTATTGTTGTTGTTAATAATTAGTGTTAATAATAATAATAACATTAAGTTCATCATCAAGTTTTGAAACAAAAACGTGCTTGGACGAAGATAAAGTGAAGTCGTTTTAACGAGAGTGTGACAACCCACAAGCCTTATAATAATAATTATTATAATAATAACAGTGTTATTATTATAATTATTATTATTATAATAATAACACCACGGTTATTATTATAATTACTATTATTATTATAATAACACTGTTGTTATTATAATAATTATTATTATAAGGCTTGTGGGTTGTCACACTCTCGTTAAAACGACTTCACTTTATCTTCGTCCAAGCACGTTTTTGTTTCAAAACTTGATGATGAACTTAATGTTATTATTATTATTAACACTAATTATTAACAACAACAATAATAATAAAATTACGCTCAAATATTAACTGAAAAATCCGCGTTAAGACAGAAAGATTCGATCCAAACTTTTCTTTAAAAAGTTTGAAACTGTGTTTAGATGAAGGAGCCAGGGACAGTAATGGTGGACCTCAGTCCCTGGGCCGATCAGAGAATAAAGGTGTCGTACCGGAGAACGGGTCTCTCTGGGCCTCCAGGTTCTGCAGGTAGTGGCTGTCGGCTCGGGGCTGCAGCAGCGGCAGGTGTCCGGGCAGGAAGCAGGGGGCTCCGGATGGCTGCTGGGCCGCCAGGCTGCACAGGAAGCCCAGGCCGAGCGGCAGCGACCCCCCCGGGAAGGAGAACCCGCCGAGACCGCCGCCGGCTCCCTGTGGCTCCGTGCCGGGCCCGGTACACGCCACGGACAGGCCCGAACTCGGGGCCCCTCCAGGCTGCTGCCGCGCCTGGAGATCCGACTCCAGGCCCAGCAGGTCGGTGATGGCAAAGCCTTTAGACCGGAACCCGGAGCCGTGGAGCCGGGACTTATCGATCACAAATCCCGGAGATAACATCTTTACTTTGGGTTTCTCTTCTCCGACGTCCTCGCGGGCCGTCATGGCGCTCATCAGAACTCAACTCTGTGATGATGATGATGATGATGGTGATGGACAGTTGGGTCGGCGGCCTCCATTTATCAGGCTCCTGTGTCCAAGGATCAGAGCAGCAGCCAATCAGAGGTGAGTGGGGCGGGGGTGGGGGTGGGGGGGTCCTCTTTTCTCCTCTCAATCCCAGAGGATTAATTGCCACCAATTTTCCTTCAATCCGATCAGGATTTTCTGGGGGTGGGGTGAGGCGGGGCAGGGCTGGGGTTGTTAATTCATATTTTCAATCAGATCAGAAGGTACACTAATCAGTGATCAATAACACCCCCTGCCCCCCCCCCCGCCCCCACCACCACCGTCACCATCCTGACATGTTATACAAGTTTGCAGGATAAGCGAGAAATAAGAGAGGCCAATGATTGATTTAATTTTTTTCATTAAGTTAATTTACAACAAAATGTGAATAAATAACAATCCATTGTTTTTATATTTACATATAAATATAAAAAATAATAACAACAGTGTTATTATTATAATAATAATTATTATAATAATAACAGTGTATTATAATAATAACAATTATTATTATAATAATAACAGTGTTATTATTATAATAATAATAATTATAATAATAACCGTGTTATTATTATAATAATAATAATTATAATAACAACAGTGTATTATTGTTGTTCTTATGATGAAAACGGTTGTTAAAATCATCCTTTGTCTGCTGCAGATGAGGAGAGTCTCTCTGATCGAAACGATTCGAAAAGCTCAGGAAACTGTCAGAAAAGAAAGAAGAGAAGACACAGGTGAGTTTGACTCTCAGCTTCCTGAGCTTCATCTGAAGCGTCCTCATCATTTCCTCTTTTTTTACATGACATTTCATGTTTTATCATTTGTGATAAACAACAAAACAAAATATGTTTCACATCTTTAGAATTCACACTAAAATGATTTTCAGTTAAACAATTATTAATTATTTTAGATTCTATTTTTATTTTCTTTTTAAACATATTTATAATGGCACATGGATCAACCTCGGTAAAAACATTCATCAAAACATTTATAACATACATACAATAACATTTTAAAAAAGTCAATACATTTAATAAAAAACGCAATTTACAAACATAAACATAAACACACACAGTTCAATAAAAAAGATTTTTTCCCTCATTTATAAAAATTATGATGATCAGTGCATTCCGTTAAAAACTTTAATGAACAGATAAATGATACAGTTAAATTGTATTGTAAATTAATTTTGAAATTTTGATTGTTAATATTAAAAATTCTAAAATTTTATTTAAAATAGGTCTGCAAATATGGATTTTTAAAATCTAATTTCTTTTGTGATATATAGGAAATAAGTAAAACAACAGAAATGCAATGTATTGAATTCAAATTGTCTGTGTGTGTGTACAGGACGGTGTTCACCTCCCACCAGCTGGAGGAGTTGGAGAAAGCTTTTCAGGAGGCTCACTATCCTGACGTCTACGCCAGAGAGATGCTCGCCATGAAGACAGAGCTGCCCGAGGACAGAATTCAGGTGAGACATGTTCATAACAGCTGATCTGGAATCAGATTAGAATCAGCGCTATGTACATCTTTGTCTTTATGTCACAATTCTTACTTAGTTTTAATGTCTTTTGTTGTTTTTATGGAAGAATTCTAGAGGACAAATGTTTTGGTTTGCATCCATGTTTACATTATAGGCCCTATATAAACTTGTGTGTAAAATGTGGGTGATTTTTATTTGATCCCATAAAGGAACAGTAAAAATAAAACAATCTTTTGGTTGACTTTGGTTTAAATGTGCAGGTCTGTGTGTAAACTGCAGGTTTTCCTCTGTGTCCTCAGGTGTGGTTTCAGAATCGAAGAGCCAAGTGGCGAAAGCGAGAAAAGTGCTGGGGTCGCAGCAGTGTCATGGCGGAGTACGGCCTGTATGGGGCGATGGTGCGACACTCCATCCCACTGCCTGAGTCCATCCTCAATTCCGCGAAGAACGGTATGATGGGATCGTGCGCCCCCTGGCTGCTCGGTGAGCCGCATGCACGTCAGTGCCACGCACACGCACCACACACTTAAGTGAATACACTGTAGATATTTACACTGCATTTTCATCCAATAACAGCTGAGCAGGAAGTTCAGGTCTGGACCCGGCTTTTATGTTTGAAGTGTATTACGCCCCCCAGAGGGAGATAAGCAACAGAAAATGAATAGATGAAATGGCAGTGTCAGAAAAAGTACATTCATCATGTGACTGGTGGCATTCACATCAAGCGCCGCCCAATGGGAGCCATCCGTTCCAATAGAATGTCCACAACATATTCTTATCAAGAAGTAAATCTTTGCTATCACTTACACATAAACATACATTCACCATGTTAGTCATTGAAAAAACTATACAGAATGTAAATGGACAGTTTTGTGAAAATACATTCATATTAGGGGTGTTCCAATACTTTTTTTTACAGATTGAGTACGAGTATGAGTACTTCAGTTTGGGTATTCTCTTATACCAAGAGTATTATACTGGGGAGAGCTTCAGTTATTTTTACCATCTGGTGCCTTTTGCTGAAAGGTGGTTGTGTTGCGGTTGTGTTGCGGTTGTGTTGCGGTTGTGTTGCGATACAACTGGCAGCAGCAACCTCCTTGAACTCTGTGTTGTGTTTGGTCTTGTGTAGTGAAGGAGAGGTGATGAGTATTGGAGTAGTTTTTTCGCGGACAAGTACTTGTGGCTGGCATCGGGTATCAGTATTGGGACACACCTAATACATATTATACAGTTTCATCCCATGACAAGTTGATGATGGTAATATTAATCTCCTGTGACATATACTGCACTGAATGAACTCTGTGTCCGTACACGTTTATAAAAGAACTGCCATGTAAATGTATACAGTATATGATTTGTTTCTAATCAGTGCACACTTTGATCTGGCTGAATTAATTAGTTGTTATATAGTGATTATAAATATTCCAACAACTGCCGTTTGAAGGACGATATTTATACAGGAGTCAGTGTCATTTTGTTTTCAGCAGCAGTTTGTGTTGTTCCAGTGAATTGCGCGTTCTCACTTTGCCTAAAACAGATGTTACGTTTGTGTTTTATATTTGCATGTGAAAAAATATGTAATGCTATCGTGTGAATGGTGCAGGCCGGACTGAATGTATGTCTCTGTCTGTGTCCTCACAGGAATGCACAAAAAGTCCTTAGAAATGTCCAAAAAATGTTCCAGTCCTCTGCAGTCTGACTCCTTCTGCAATACGGCGGAGCCGCGGGGCAGCGGCGAGGCCCGGGACGTGGAGCATGAGGATGAGCTGCTGGAGGACGAGGAGGAGATAGAGGAGGAGATAGAGGAGGAGATGGCCATTGACTTGTCCAGCTCCTCCAAACAGCAGCAGCCACCGGAGGAGGGAGGGAGATGTGGCTCCTCACCTGAGCGGCACAACAGTGGCAAGCTGAACTAACTCTGCTCTGGGGTCACAGAGAGTTGATTGGTTTCACTTTATTATACATGCAATGTTAGCAAGCAAGTGCTAATTCATTAAAAAGTACTGTACTGATATATAAGCCTGTGGCTACTATGTCAGTGATTTAAAATGTAATATATGCTAGGGAGTCAAATAATATGCTAACATATAGCACTTGAGAAAATATTATAATCTGTTTACAGGTAATATAAAATGCACCATTAAAGCAGCTGTATGTTGTTGACAAATATGCTGATGATGCTGATAATGAAATAAGAAGAATTCATTAGTGTGTCAGCAAACTAAAATCCCTCCGAACATTTTGGAAGCCTTCAAATGTTAATGGACAAAAAGAATCTTATTTATTTGTAAGTGTCTCATCATGACACAGAAATTCTCTTTGTGCTCCCAGACATGCTAACATCATGTCACATTTTCCTCCAGGACTGATTAAGAGTTTTAACAGATGTGAACTGTTCCAGCAGGATGGAAATGAAAATGTCTTTGTCTTTGTCTGCATCAATGTGTTGTCCCAAAACGATCTTTTATATCTGTGTTTATGGAAAACAAGAGACTAATAACTGTTCTATTCCTGTTTATGTGTTATAGGTTGCGCATTAAGCACTGATTAGCCTGACTGATGCAGTGTGGATGAATGTAATTTAAATACATAATATACATAAGTATGTACAGCAGCAGTTTCAGGATGTGAATAAAAAAGTATTTTTGGAAACAAGGAAGCATCTTTCAACAGCAACATGAAAAGTGCACAGTGTTTTAATTCAAATGAATCAGAATGTACAGCCATTATGTAACCAGGCTAATTAAACTTAGCTTTAAATTGTTCTTTATTTTAAATCTATAAACTGAAAGATAAAATAAGATTCAAGATTTAAGAGTCTTTGTTTGCTATTTGTATTTTCATGCAGTCGGACTGTTATGATTTCATTTATGGCAGGAGCCCAAAGCAGAGACAAAGAACGTCAGGTAGAGGGAGTAACAGTCTTTTACACACAATTTAAATCAGAAGATGTTCGAGCTGCGGCGTCCAGAGGCAGGCTGCTGTGGAGAGACCTGGAGATGGCGTCCAGAGGCAGGCTGCTGTGGAGAGGCCTGGAGATGGCGTCCAGAGGCAGGCTGCTGTGGAGAGGCCTGGAGATGGCGTCCAGCAGGAGGAACACATGGAGAGGGATCTGTAGCCTGCACACAGGTTACAGATCCCAGATGATCTGAGGAAGACAGGACCAGGCTTATATCAATTAATTAATCAATCAAATTTCATCTGTATGGTCCATATTCACAAAGTGCAATTTACCTCATAGGACTGCGACATCATCTGACCTGGAGCATTGTTTAAAAAAATACCGTCAGACGGCAATGATTGCACATTTCTTTTCTGCAGTAACACAGAGAGGTAACAGAAGACAGTGGACCCTAACCTACTGTTGTTTTTAACCTACCTGTAATTAGTGATGCTTTTACTCTGAAAGACACTGACTGATGGGCGAGATAACTACATCACTTCCTCTATACGGAACAGTCCTCTCTTGCTTGTTTGCTAAGCTAACTAGCAAGCTACTGCGGAGACTCCTCATTATGGTCGATATGATGACGTTTAAAACCGAGGTGATGTCCATCGTCGGTCACGTGGCGAAGGTGTTGTCGGTAGAGATTTTTACTGCGGCGGAGAAATGGTTAAATAAACCAAACCCAGAAACGGAGGTAAGCTACAGCGGCTAACCCCGCTTTGACACTTCCGGTTCAAAGGTGTCGGTGACCTAAGGTTCTGTAGGAGTCAGTCAGCGTCAGGGTCAGGGTCAGGGTCAGGGTTAGGGTCAGGGTCAGGGTCAGGGTCAGGGTCAGGGTCAGGGTTAATGTGTCATTAGAAAAGCTGAATGTTCAATGCTTTCATAAAAATCAACTCAAAGCTCCTTCACGTTAAAGGATTTGAGTCACAGGCTAATGCTAACGCCACAGCGCCGCTTCAAGTACACGAGTTAATGTTGTTAATGTTGTTACACACCAAATTAAAAGTCTCCTACTTTCAGCAGCTAAATCATCAGTTGACTGCGGTTTACAGACGCTGAGTTAAAGGTCTGATGGACACCGAGTGTAAATGATATAACTTTATTACCTGGCTGAGCTTCAGTCAATACAAAACTAACTTCATGAATTTCTGATGTGTGGTCTGAGCTATTGTCGTTAGCCTGTGTGTCTGTTGTGTGTTTTCCTCTGTATGTCCTGAGTGTTGTCTTTTGTAGGACAGACTCCGGGTGGCGGTGGACAGTCTGTGTGATGAAGCTGTGCAGAAGATCCTGCAGGTGTTTGAGGAGGAGACTGGAGGAGGTGCAGAGGTGGAGGAGGAGGAGCATCACTCAGGCTCCACCCACAAGAAGAGTGAAACTCTAACGACAACGAAGACACACGAGGGTGAGCTGAGACTGAACTTTCATCACTGTGTTTTAATTTCCTCTTTGTCTCCATCATCCAGCTTCTAACAGTAAGAAGCCCACTGTTGTCAGACACTGTGCTGGAACAGTAGAAGAAGAGCTGCTGGCCTTCTCGCCACATTCATTCGTTCGTTCGTTCGTTCGTTCGTTCGTTCGTTCGTTCGTTCGTTCGTTCGTTCGTTCATTCGTTCGTTCGTTCAGTAGATGCTGGAGACTCTGAACTGTTTGCCTGTAGATGTAAATGTCTGTGTCCAAGTATCAGCCGAACGAAGAAGCTGATGATGTGTGTGTTACTCAGCTAGACAGGAATTCCCGTCTCTTCCCATATGGTCTAGCGGTTAGGATTCCTGGTTTTCACCCAGGCGGCCCGGGTTCGACTCCCGGTATGGGAACTTCCTTTTTGAAATTTCCCCACTGTGGGACGAATAAAGGAAAATCTTCTCTCTGTCGGAGGAGACCAGTGCAGCAGATTTATCCTATTGTTCAGTGGTTTTAGGAGGAAACTGGAAGTTGAGCAGATAAATGATAAATGCAGAGACTCACTGAGATCAATGATCATTGATCAGCGTTGAGACGTGACTGTCGTGTTAATAACAACGTTACTGTGTGACATGACTGACTCTGTGAGTGAAATTTAACTGACAACTATTATATCATTTAATTTCACAGACTGTGAAGGTGTGTGATGTGTTTGCAAAGTTGTCTGTGTGTTGCAGGTGAGGGCGGTGGTGGTGAGGCCCTCCTCCCCACAGAACACAGAACAGAACACAGAACAGAACACAGCTACATCCTTGTTTACGGGGTCAGTAAGTGAATCCACGGCAGCAGTCAGAGATGCAGAGCAAACACACGGGACACTAAACCCTAAACCCATCCACCTTCTGTTTTTTTGTAGAGCAACACTGTGGATTCCAGATGTCTGCTTCTCTCAGTCCAGAGCTCCAGTGATGGTGAGTTTACCGACAAAACGCACACATAACGCACACATAACGCACACATAACGCACACGTCACATTTCAAACATGCAATGAGGCAAGGCAGTGAGTGATCATGAGAGTTGATTATGGGAGTATTGGATGATTTTGATCCCTGTAAATCGAGTCAGTGAGCCAATGTTTTAAAGTGACCTCAGGTGACCTCTTTGTGTTTTGTTTAAAGGTAAAAATGAAACCACAGAGGAAATATTTGAAGTGACGAGTCTCCTCAGCTCATCCTGCTCCTCATCCCCTCCTCCTCATGTTGATTTCCCTGACCACGATTACGCTCTGCCGTACTCGTCCCCATCTGGCACCACTGCAGCAGAGCAGGGACAGGTGTCTGCAGTACGCCGCAGGAAGCCTCGCTGCAGTGGAAGGAAACAGGACACAAACGCTACTCAGTCACCAGAAACTCACCAACAGTGCTCAGAGTGTGGGATGTTGTTTCCAACCTCGGAGAGACTTGTCAGTCACCAGAGGAAATCTCACCCGGTGTGTTCAATGTGTGGGTCGCTGTTTACTGGTCTTCTAAAACTCCGTGAACATGAGATGAAAGAGCACGGGCTGCTGCCGTACACCTGTGACTACTGTCCCAAAAGATTCAACCACAAAGCTCACCGGAACCTGCACGTCAAGGCCCGACACACGGGAGAGAAAACCTGCCACTGCGACATCTGCGGTAAAGGATATTCTGGTCCCAGTGTGATGAAAACGCACAGGATGACACACTTCAACAAGATGTTTATCTGCGACATCTGTGGGAAGAGCTTCTACCATGCCTGCCACCTGACAAGACACAAACTGGTGCACCAGGAGGTGCGGCCGTATAAGTGTTCCACCTGTGGGAAGGGCTTCACCCAGGCCACTAATCTGCGTAGTCACCAGGTGATCCACACAGGAGAGCGGCAGCTCTGCTCCATATGTGGAAAGAGCTTCCGCTGCCTGAAGAACCATATCATTAGCAAACATTCGCACGAGCTCCCTTCATGCGAGCTGCCCGTCAGAGACGCCATCATCACCTGTGAAGTATGCGGCAAGAAGTTCCCCAACCAGTCACAGTTTAAAGTTCATCAGAGAAGCCACACAGGGGAGAAACCATTCCACTGTGACATCTGTGGGAAGAGTTACCGTCTGAAGGAGATGCTGAGGGACCACAGGTACACCCACACCGGGGAGAAACCCTACAGGTGCTCCCTCTGCTCCAAGACCTTCAACCAAGCCACCAGCTTCATGAGGCACCGCAGCATCCACAGCGGAGAGACTCCACATAGCTGCCATGACTGTGGGAAACACTTTCGCCTACGCACCTTTCTCAAGGCTCACCTACAGACCAAGGCTCACCAGAGGAGGTCACAGCAGAGGCAGCCTACCTCTGACCTCTGACCTTTACCCATCAAATTTATGAGTTTTAATTATATTAAATGGCCAAAAGAATATGGACAAAAAAGGGTTTGTCTTGCCTCCTTCTGATTATTGTTGTGATGAAGACACAGAAAGACATGAAGACTGCCAATCTCACCTCCACCCGCACCTCCCCCAAACCCCCAAACCCTGTGCTCTGCTTCCCTTGACCTTCCTGACCTTCCTGACCACCCTGACCTTCACCCTCACTTCCTATTGGATTACTGATCATGTGACACTCGAAGCTCATTTATAACCAAATGTTGTCAGTAAACAAACTTAATAAGTGGACCTCTGACCTGCTGCTCTAGTATAATAATAAGCCTATTGTCATTATATACAAATACAATGACATTTTCACATTCACATTAACATGCTGTGATTTCAGCAGAGGCTTTAATCTGCAGCAGAAAATTCCCACTTTGTCAGACTGATCATTGTAATCCAGCCTCTGTCTTTAAGATGTGACTCTAAGCCAAAGAGATGAATGGTGCCTGAGTATCCTCCCACCCCCACTGTGTACTGTATATGTGTCTGGTTATTGGAATAAATCCACTGTAACATCAGGCAAAAGATGGCAATAAACAAAAAGAGAAAAGTAAATACATCACCATTTTTCTTCTTGTTCTTATATAAAATAGAAACAGGTTTCCTTAACATGGCACTATTCTGGTTACATTTTTCAGTTTACCTTGATTTGTGAATTTGAAAAATGCACATTCAGCACAATTCCTGGTCGTAGTGCTAATAACCAGTATGATGGCCACATTTTGTAATTAGTCAACTATTCAGCTGACTAATTACCAGAGTGATTTAAATGGGCAACTGCAGCATCAAGAAAAGACAAATATGAAATGAAATGAGCCTCATGTAACATGGATAAAATGCTGAAGCAATCAGATTTGAGAACATGGAATTGTCTTTATCCTCTGCTGTTTTTCTGTCACTGATAATAATCCAATAATATTCTAATAATGGCAGCATAATGATTTGTATTCGATCTGATATGTAACGGATTATTGTGTAAATCTGCTGCGAAAGACTCAAAGGGGATCATTAGTCTTCAATCCATTTTTAGGATTAATGTTCAATCACAGGGTGAATGAAGACAGTTTCCCTGACAACCATGTGTCAAATCCACTTCCAAGGGAACATTTACATTTACCTTGTGTTTCCCAAACAGCCTCTGTTTGTTTCCTTCTGTTAATTACCAAATTGTTTCTTCCTTAAACTATTCATGTGCTAATTAATTTGGCGTGGCCTCAGGCAGGTAGTGGGAGATCTCAGTTCTGTGGTTGGTCACTGAATGACAACTAAACCAAAGAGAAGTATGTCTTCTTGTTTACTCACATTTAATGTTACATGAAATAATTGTTTTTACAATAACACCAATAATTGGTGTTGTGTTCAAAAACATTCATCAACATGGACTTCTTGGGGGGAGTGGTATCCTAATGGTTATGGCGATGGTCTTGAAACCAAGAGGGTGGGGGATTCAAATCCCACTCTGGGTGTTGTGTAAGGCCCTTAACCCCAATTCCTCCCTGGGCGCCTTGTGTAGCAGCCCATCGCTTCACGTGTGTGTGGTGGGTTTACAGCAGTGACTCGCTGTTTAGTGTACGGTTTAAGTGTACTGTGTCAATGACAATAAAGAGCGTTCTTCTTCTTGTTTGCAGTGGAAACCTGGCACTGGTTCCATAGTGTGGTTGGAGAGACAGATGACGTCCTTTAGTAGACACCTGGTGGCAGACAGGTGAGACATACACACACTCACAGGTCACAGGTCAAAGTTCAGTTCCCTTACAATGAATCAGAGGTGTCAGGTCTCAGATAAGGTTTCCTGTCTCACGTGGGGCCTGGGCAGTGAAGCTGGTTTATCAAATCCAGCATTTTGCTGATCCAAGCCGAGGCCTGGACTGTGACAGTCACAGAAGGAATGGAGATCAAATCCTCGACACCAGCGGCCCCAGGACAAGACAGAGGATCACTGTCCGCAGAGCGAGAGCTGTGACCTAATTCCATGATAATCAGAGTGTTGTTTTTAAATCTGACTTTAAACTCTGCACCAGCTGTTCCCTTCTCTTCAAGGAGAAAAATCCCCAATAAATTAAGAAATTAAATGAAATTAAATCTGAGAGGAAATTACGCAGGCCCTCTAGTGGCAGAGAGAAGATCTGTTGCTTCATCTTCGGTTGTTTATTAATTCACATCAATTTGTTTCCTTTGCTGTCGACATCCGATTTTACAACAAAAAAACAACAACACAACTCTGTGGTTTAGTTAAAACATTGACGTCATTTTACTCTGCAGTTGGTTGCTCAGCAACAGAAAATCCTCTGAAGGGGGTTTTTCCTCACCTTTGCTGAGGGTGAGGTTCAGAGGATGTCGCACCCTGGCAAATTGTAATTTGTGAATATGGGCTATATAAATTAAATTTGATTGATTGATTGATTTGTGGATTTGTGGATTTGTGTAGTTGAAGCGATGATGAGGTGGATCTGTCACTGACAGGAAGTGTCAACAACACTTTGTATTCACTGCTGGTCGAGTCCTGACTGATAAGAACCAATCAGGAAGAGAATGTGGCCGTCTCAGTGTTAGTTGCCGGAAACCTCTGGAGGTGTCTGGATGCCAGGTGTAACCATAGCAACACGGATAAATCAGCTGGACCAGTTGGATCTGTAACGTAAAAACAATACTGTGTATGTAAAAGGTAAACCAAAAAGGGAAATAGTACATTGTTTGTACATTGTCCGACAGATGAAACAGAATCAGCTCCAGCTCTTCCATCAGTCTCTGACTCATTAACAGCACTTGACCTTGAGTTGTAAGAGGTAAAGTGAGTCTTCGAGTAACTTCCCTCTTTCTCTTGTTCCCTTTAATCTTCCCATTAAAACGGGAGCAGCAGCATCTGTTTGCTTTGATTACCAGACTTTCAGACTGTGTTGGATGATCCCCCAAATTAATTATCCACAAGTCTTTCCACTTCCCTCCCTCTGCTGAGACGATGTAATCTGCAGGCGGTTGAGGATTTTTCATTATCACTGGTTACTGAGTGTAGATTAGATTAGGCCTCTTTCGGTTTCACATTTCACCCTTTGAGGAGGTCAAAGTCACTTTCCTTTCACCACAGTCCTACACAATAACACACGGTTGTTCTATCAGGGAGATGGTCCACCATGTGACCAGCTCGCTTA
The DNA here is from genome assembly GCA_016785345.1 of Trinectes maculatus. Lineage (NCBI taxonomy): Eukaryota > Metazoa > Chordata > Actinopteri > Pleuronectiformes > Achiridae > Trinectes > Trinectes maculatus. The sequence goes on from JAFBJQ010003376.1 coordinate 71,401, forward strand.
ATGGACTCATACTAACAACCAAAAACTGAAACTGATAAGAAATGAAAACCATTTGGATGGTCCATGTTGTGTGTTGTGTATTATTTCATCATCAGGGTGACCTGATTTCACCCTGTCAGTGGAGCTCTGTATGTCAGTCAGCCATTGCCTGGAAATGCTCGGAACATCTATGATGATCACCAAAGATTTGTTGATGCTTATTTCAAACCGTTTACTGGTTAGTGAAAATAAAACTGACTGCAGTCGCTCAGGTTCTGACTTTGGCCATAAGATAATGTTCTGTTTGGTTCCTGTCTGGTTAAAATGGACAATGTCAATGCTCTGGTGAAACACAATATACAGTAGATAAGACTTCATTATGTACACTACACAGTCATTTTCTTTATATGAAATAGAAAGAAATTTAGTGTTTTGAAAAAACAAAAACATTTCTAAAGTAAAAACCCTGGTTTGTAGATTGAAATGTGAACAGTTTGATGAGATGACAAGAAAGCAGGGATTAATCTCATGACATGAGAGGACAAATTGGGATGAGAAGAGAGATTACATGAAATGACAGGAGAACACATTGGATACAATATGACAATGATTAAAACAGGATGTGGGAGAAGGGGATGAAGAACTAAAAGGCAAAAAGATGTTTTGGGATGATGTTAATACATTTAAGACAAGACATGACAAATGACAAACAAACATTAGTGAGAAAAAAATTAAATGAATAATGAATAATGATCATTGAAATTTTACTATATACTAAGAGGAGGTGTAACAACGGCAGGTCTGCATGCAGTGTGTAGTTCCTATGCTTTTATTTTGATAGTACGTGGCGGAAGCAGGGGTTGTGCGAAGAGGTGTTTTTGACTGTTTTGTGCGATCCAGCAGTGAATAAATCGGTTGTTTAATTCAAATGACCGAGGCTCTCTGTTTATTCCTCCGGTTATTGCACCTCTCTGCTCAGAGAACAGCTTTGTTGTTTGGGTCAAAATACGATCGTCTTAAAGCGACAGTGCGATATTTCTGATAACACTGCTGCTGCCGTAAAAGCTGCCGTCAGTGAACAGACTGTCGGAAACAACAACAACGCACCACTCGTCTGTCTGAGCTGCGTGTTTGTAGTTTTTCTCCTTCTTCTCGATTTAAACTATGTTTTGTTGAATTAAAATGACGTCACGTGTGCAGCAGCTCGTGTCTTCCGCTATTGAGGAGTTTACAGTGACCGCGAGGACGGAGATCTGTCGGAGAGGCTCACACACCAAGGTCAGGTCAACACAGGTCAACACAGGTCAACACCAAACCTTCTCTCAGAGCAGTCTAATACTCTAATAGTCGGAAGGAGTCCTGACACGTGACACTGCACTGTGATGATTTTTATATCAGCTGACCTCTGTGCTTGTGTGTGTGTGTGTGTGTTGCAGGAGGAGCTGTTGGCTGTGATGAAGCAGCTTTGTGAGGCTCTGTTGCAGGAGCTGAGGAGGCTGCTGGAGGAGAACCAGGATCTGAACCAGGATCTGAACCAGGATCTGAACCGGGATGTGAACCAGGATCTAAACCGGGATGTGAACCAGGATGTGAACCGGGATCTGAACCAGGATCTGAACCAGGATGTGAACCGGGATGTGAACCGGGATCTGAACCAGGATCTGAACCAGGATGTGAACTGGGATGTGAACCAGGATGTGAACCGGGATATGATGTGGGACCACAAGGATGGTAAAGACCTCACCCTTCACTCTGAGGTGAGGACGGATCGGACTCCTGCTGTTCACATTCGCTCTCTCTCTGCAGATCTTCCATCACAGACTCAGGACACTGTTCTCCAGCCTCACCAGGACTCCACCCACCATGCAGCCGTGGAGTCCAGTCAGGTGGATAAGAAAAGCCAATCTGATGATCCCCAGCGGTCAGTGAACGCCCCTGTGGACAGCAGCAGCAGCAGCTGCACCATGCGGACCCGACTGATGACACACTCCAGGGTCCACAGCAGAGACCCCCCCTTCACCTGTCCACTGTGTGGGAAAGGCTTCTCCGCCTACAGCAGCGTCAGAGTCCATCAGCTGACTGTCCACAACAAGCGGCTGCCTCTCAGGTGCTCCCCCTGCAGGAAGCAGTTTGACGCCCACAGCCACCTGGAAACACATCAGATGACCGGCGGCCTCCCACACGTATGTTCAGTGTGTGGAGTGACGCTGGCAACGAGATGTGGCCTCAGACAGCACCAGCTGACCTGTCAGAGGACCGACAGGAGGTTCAGGTGTGCAGATTGTGGGAAAGAGTTTTCGAAACACAGTTACCTGTCTGCTCACCACAGAGTCCACCTGAAGAACAAACCGTTTAAATGTCCCACCTGTCACAAAGGATTCACCACGCGCCGCAGTGCTCATGTCCACCAGCTGAGCGTGCACAGAGGACTGAAGCCCTTCTCCTGCAGCATCTGCAGGAAGGCATTCAGCCAGCAGGGCGGCCTCACAGCTCACCTGAGGACACACACGGGTGAACGGCCATACACCTGTAAGCAGTGTGGGAACGGTTTCTCCAGCAGGAGCAGTCTGACGTTCCACCAGCGCGTCCACACTGGAGAGAGGGCCTATAGCTGTGACACCTGCGGGAAGCGCTTCAGTTTCTCAGCCAACCTTCGCCGCCACTGCCTCATTCACTCGGGCCAGCGGGCCTACACCTGTGAGGTGTGTGGCCGCAGCTTCACACAGGCTGGACACCTGAAGGTGCATCTCGCAGTGCACAGCTCAGAGTGGGCGTTCATCTGCAACGCCTGTGGGAAGGGCTTCAGGCAGCGCGGCGCTCTGCTGTCTCATGAGAGGAGCCACAGCGGCGTCAAACTGTACAGCTGCAGTGAGTGCGGTAAACAATTCTCCTCATCCGTATCAGTCAAGCGCCACCTGCTGGTTCACACTGGACAGAAAAGTCACACCTGTAGAGTTTGTGGTGTGAGCTTCAGTAACAAGCAGGTCCTGAAGACACACCTGCAGCTGCACGGCCACAGCAAACCATTCTCCTGCGACGTGTGTGGCCGCAGCTACAGCTCGCAGAGCTACCTGAAGACGCACCAGCGCAGCCACTCAGAGGAGAAACCGTTCAGCTGCATGCAGTGCCAGAAGACCTTCTCCACACAGGCAAGTGCCGACCTGCACCAACGCACACACAGCGGAGAGAAGCCGTTCATCTGCGAGGTCTGTGGGAAAAACTTCAGCGTATCCCAGAACCTTGTCAGACACAAGCGCATACACAGTGGAGAGAAACCGTTCGAGTGCAACATCTGCAGGAAGCGATTCAATCAGAACAACAACCTGAAGACTCACCAGCTGGTTCACACGGGCCACAAACCATTCAGCTGCTCCTCATGCAGCCGCAGCTTCTCCTCCATGAGGAGCCTCAGGGAGCACAAGTGTGTCCCTGCAGACAGAAGCTGACCTTGGAGCAGCCATGGTTCAACACACCAGCATGATTTGTTGATGAGCAAAGTGATGATTTGCACCAAAATCATGAAAGATGAAACCATCTTGAAGGTTTTGGTTTCAGATGCAGTTAGATTTCTTTTTTATTGTTTATAAAACATGAAGTGACTGAACAGAATGGATCTGTCCTCACTGTGGGGGACAGATCCATGTTCTGTCAGCCCTCTGGTTATTCACAGTAGTTTGAATGGTTGAGTTTATGAAAACCGCCAGGTTCCTATAAACAACTGACCTGTTTGTCAGTACCCAAAAGTCACGTCACTATTTTTCTTCAGAAGAAAGTGTATTTACTTTGGGTTATCCTGGAAACAAACTTAAAATGATCACAATACTTTTTAGGTTTATTAAACATCATTAAATCTTTTTTATTGTGAAGTTTTGAGGAGTTTGTGCTGAGTGAAATTCAGATTAAACCATTCAGATTAAATGTGTCTACATAGAATAACTTTATTGTCATTATATGTTCCCTGTAATGAAATGAAAGGTGTTTCTCCCTTAGTTCAAAAACTAAAGTATAAAAGAATAAAATAAAATAAAACAAAAACAACTCTGTACTCATCTATTTAAATATATTTACACAGCTAAAGTACAGTACCACTGTTAAGTTTCATTGATTGATTGCTTATTGATTTTATATGAAAGTACTGTACATATTCTGTACAAAAAATCACACACACAACACTGAGACGGCCACATTCTCTTCCTGATTGGTTCTTATCAGTCAGGACTCAACCAGGAGTGAATTCAAAGTGTTGTTGACACTTCCTGTCAACGACAACACACATCGCTTCAACAAAACAAATCCACACTGACTTTCATCATCACTCAATCAATCAATCAAATTTTATTTGTATATTCACAAATTGAAATCTGCCCCAAAGGGCTTTTACGAAGAGTACAGGGTGCAACATTCTCTGACCTCTGACCTCCACCCTCAGCAATATCACATCACATCATATCACATCACATCACATCACATCACGTCACGTCACATCACATCACATCACATCACATCACATCACATCACATCACATCACATCACATCATATATCATATCACATCATATCATATCATATCATATCATATCATATCATATCATATCATATCATATCATATCATATATCATGGTGGTAATGGTGCATTGAATGAGAATGAGGAGCATGTTCAGACCATCAGCTGCCACCACAGCCCATGGTCCAGGAAGTGGCTGCACCTGGTTCTGGAACAGTGGAGCACAGAGACTCTAGACAAGAGGTTGAATTAGTAAGGTGCATTAATAAAAAATGGATAAAATGATATGATGTTCACATCATATCATTATATAATATGATTTATTGGTATTATTTGGTACTATATTTGGTGTATTTTATATTTGGTACTATACTATATGCAGATTTGTATTTTTTATTTCATTGCATTATTTCATTTTTTAATAAATGATATTTATATATTTCATTGTGTTAATCGTTTTTCTTAATCGCTTGTTGTTTTTCTTATATTCTCTTTGACGTTACGTACTTACTTAACTTGCAAAAGAAGAAATTGACTGTCTTGTGACAGGGGCTTTTACTTTGAAGCGAACAGGATGTTGGCGGTTCTGTCCGTGTTTCCTCCTCTATCACAAGTGAACGTTTATCACCACAGACATACTATAAGATAACTCTTTATGACATAGATATACTGTATATATAACTATGCTTTATGATGTCTATGGTGAACATCCGAGGGTCACTAACCGGAGCAAGATATCCCATCATGCATTGCAAGAAATTCTCTGGGCTGCGCGAAAGGGAAAATGGCGGACTGACGGGAGGAAAATATACATAAATATGATAAAATATAACAAAATACGGAAATAAAAAAGTACAGAACAGTAATCAAAAGCCTCTAGTTTAATAAAAATGCAGCAGTAAATGGACAAGTATTGTGTGAGACGACATTAATGTGGTACGTTTTAATTGTGCGACAGCGATGACGTAGTTACCGGCGCCGAGAGTAGTGAAAGTGAAGATATTTCTGTTCCGCTTTATAGTTCGGTACATTTGTTTCTCTATCAGGATGAACAGGTCGGAGGGGCTTCGCTTCCGGCGGCAACACAGACCTCAGGTCATCACGGATGAGCTGCCGGATCACCAGCACAAGGCCTCCCGGTGAGAGACGGTCAGGTCCCGGTCAGGTCCCGGTGATGAGCTCCAGGCTTTTTCCGGTCTACTGATTAGTTTTAATCAAACAGAACCCACCACCATGTCCATTACACCACAACACACTGGTTCACATAACACTACAACTCAACACATCAGACTGCACATAGTTTGTCAGATGCTCAGCTTCTCTTTGTGTGTTTGTTCTGTTTGTGTCAGCAGCTACAGTGGGAAGGTTTTTCAGGTAACTCTGGTGTTTCTCAGCTGCTTCCTGCTTCTTCCTCTCCTCGTCATCTTCCTCATTCTGGAGTCTCCCATCCAACCCGAGGTCTTCAGGTGAGTCCAACACACACACACACACACACACAGAGAGACCTGACGGTGAGTCTGTCCTGTGTGAGGGACAGGAAGTAGAAACATATCAAACTTACAACAGAACGAAAAAAAACATGTTTTGAACATTTCAAGCAGTTTGACCTGACCTGTCTGATGGGTTCAGAGTCTGCAGGACATTTGAGCATCAGAAGCACATTTGAGCACATGAGGTGATTTCACAGTGTACGATGTGACTGTGTAGGTTCTGAGTAGGTTCTCAGTCGTCCATGTCATGGTAACCTGAAAACAGTAGTACAGTGAATGTTGAGCTACAGAGTGGTGATTTTCTGTTTAGTCAGCATTTGGTCAGCGGCTTCAGATGGTTAATAATTTATGAGAAGACTCATACCTAACCCTTTACTCAGATTATAGTCTCAAATTATAAGAAAAAGATGTGATATCTTTTAGAAAGTTGTAACATTTTGAGAAAGATCATTATATTTAGAAAATAAATAGGTAATATGTGGAGAATAATGTCTTTACAGTAAAATGTAAAATGTCATATTTAATATTTGAAGAAAAAAGTAGTAGTAGTATTTGACAGTTTGACAAGTTATTTTACAAGAAAATTGTTTTCAGAATAAAGATTCAGGAGTTTTACTGTATTTGTCTGATCCAGTCATACATGGTACAGTGTGCAGTTAAATGTGATGTTGTACCTGTGTAAAGTTTTATTTGAAGTAAAAATATAAAAATAGGCAATAAGATAAGTGTTCTTATGTGTACATTAAGTGCGCTGTTGAAATGCTTGAGTTGAGCAGACGGACGGCCTGAGCGTAGATAGTTGTTGGTTCTCAAGCGGCGGAACCTGCCGGCGGGTGGTGGGGCTGTCTCGGGATCTTCTCAGCTCTTGACCTGCATCGTTTATCATAAATGTCCTGCAGGTCAGGCAGAGTTGTTCTGATAGCCGGCTCAGATGAGCAGACTCCTCTTTTCAGGGCCAAGACGTCCTGTTTGGACTTTTGACCTGTTCTTTTTACATGAAGTGACCAGGACTGGTCCTGTGTAATGTAACTAACACAGAGGTGTTTAAAACTGGAAAGGTACAGTACTTTGATTAGCCATCATTTTGTCATAAATTGCGGTTTGTTAAAGATACCACCCCCTGCTGGTTGTTCTGTGCATTGCAGTCTGAAGGAGCCTCCGCTGATGAAGGGTGGCTGGGAGCCCAACCTGAAGCTCAGGGAGGCGCAGAGACTCTTTGAAGACCAGATCATTGGACCAGAGTCAATCGCCAACATCGGAGGTCAGTTTGTTACTGTGTCTCCATGGAACCAAATAAATAATTTACGCAAGGCGAAATCTGCTCTGTAATAAAGAACATGAAAAAAACTGAAGATTTTTTTTTCGTCTATTGTCAGATGTTTTGTTCACTGGAACAGCTGACGGAAAAATTGTGAAGCTGATTGGTCGAAGAATCCACACAGTGACGAGACTTGGAAAACTTCCCTGTGGTGAGAGAAGTGACTGGAATGTTTTAAAGCCCCACTATGTAGTTTTTCAACCTTTTAACTATATTTTCAAAATCATTCTGATGGTACAACAACTCACAGTAGGTGCAGTGACACCTTTGTCATCGCTATCGGTATTTTATTTATACATAACGTGTTTGTTTCACAAGAGAAACATTTTCTGAGGTGACGTCAGTCGTTATTCAATTTAAAATAAAAGACTGTATGTAAACTTATTACTGTCAGAATATATAACAATAATTATCCTGTGTCTCATTATACAAATATTAAAAATTTGCTATGAGGGAATCTCTTCATTATGGTATAAAACATAATACCGGTAATAATCTGAATTTGACAAGCAAGACACAACTGAAAGCACTTTTAAAGTTGAAAGTTATAACTTTGACATGACATGATAATAACTTAATTTTTTTAACATTATTTTGATGTTTTGTTTTAATGAGTTGAAAAGATGATTGAATCTATATCCTGGTTTTCTTCTAAACTGTTCAGTAAGTGAACCATTAAAATCATCTAATGATCGATGTGGTTTTGATCCCAAAGGATCCATAGACGAGGAGTCCAGCTGTGGCAGACCGCTGGGGATCAGAGTCGGACCCAATGGGACGCTTATTGTAGCTGATGCCTATCTTGGTGTGTTTGAGGTCAACCCCGTCACAGGTGACTGAGTGTAACATTGTCATTATCTCTGTCATCACCATCCTGAGATCTTCACTGCAACTGCATTGGTTCGTTTCACCAGGTGAGACAACCAGGTTGGTGGCAGGTGGTCAGGTGGTTGCTGGTAGAAAGTTAGCGTTCATTAATGACGTGGCAGTGACGCAAGATGGGAAGAAGGTGTATTTCACAGACTCCAGCAGCAGGTGGCAGCGCAAAGATTACCTGCACCTCATCATGGAGGCCACAGCTGACGGAAGGTATGACGTGAAGTACAGGTTGGTCGTCCGTTGTCCCAAGTTGAGTTTCACAGAAAAGAGTTTGATAAAAGTGAAAATCCTGTATATTTCTGACTATATTCACTTCAATCAGCTTCAGCTTCATTTATTTTATTTAAAGATGATCATGCCGGTCATTGTCCTGGTTCAAACTCTCTTTTAGTACAAATTGTTGTTTGTCTCCTTGTTTACTTCCTGTTAATAAAACCTGAGACTTCCTGCAGATGTTTCACATTAAAAGCCGCACGGTTGCTCATTAGATGTGTTCTGTCTCAGACTGTTGGAGTACGACACAGAGACCAGAGAACTGACGGTAGTCATGGAAAATCTTCGCTTCCCAAATGGCATCCAGCTGCTTCCTGATGAGGAGTCGGTGTTGGTGGCAGAGACCACCATGGCCCGGATACGCAGGTAACTCTCCTGCAGCTGCCACATCAGTCATGTGTTCTTCAGTTTTTTATTCATTCTTATATTTCAAAGCCTGACAGTAAACACCGAAAACCCAGTATGACAGTTAACAATGGAAATAGTCGCATCGGTTTGTCATCAGTTTAAAACGTTGACATCCACAACACCTTTTGATCAGAAACCTGAAAGCCTGTAAGCACCTGAGCCAGGACAGGGCACAAAGTAACATTAATATGCAGATCAAAAAATAAAAAATACAAAGTAACATTTGAAAAATAAAACAAATTGATCATGTAAAAGTGTAATAAAAACAGAATTTAAATAAAGGTCATATGATGACAGACTTGAAACATCATGTTATATAACCTCAGTGGTGGAGGCTCTCCTTGTTGCTATGGAAACAAGCTGGCCTGGTTTTACCCCCATGAGGAGTGAGAGTATGATAAACTCTATTAATACACTTCACTGAAAGTGGTTTATCATGACGCTGTTATAATTACATATAAAAAAAACATGTGAGTATTTGTTTACGTTTTCAAATGTTGTATCATCCACCATCATGTGGCACAGCACAGAATATGACCTCAGTCATCATGAAAACATGGTAAACATAGATACAACACAGAGCCAAGGTCCGTCCTCTTTCTTTCCCAGAGTTCATGTGGCCGGTCTGAATAAAGGTGGGATGGACACATTCATGGACAACCTGCCAGGTTTCCCTGACAACATCAGGCCGAGCTCTACCGGAGGTTATTGGGTAGCCATGTCTGCTGTGCGGCCAAACCCTGGCTTTTCTATGCTGGACTTCCTGTCCCAGAGACCTTGGATCAAGAAACTTATCTTCAAGGTAAAAGTAAAGATAAAAACTTTGTGTTGGCAGGTGTGAAATGTGCAAAACAAATTTTCTCTGAAAACATTGGTATTTATAGGAAAACACAATGTGGAAAAACCCGTATTCCTGCACAAACGTTCACCCATGGCCAGATCACCTCATACATGGACATCACCTCATACAGGGACATCACCTCATACAGGGACATCACCTCATACATGGACATCACCTCATACATGTCACAGAGTGTAAACCTACCTCTATTAGTGGACATCTTTAATACTCACTTATTAGAGTCTCTAATAGTTTTTCCTGGTTGAAGATGACGCTCTTTGGCAGAAAAATGTTTTGGATATAATTCAGTGATTAACAGCATTATTTCAAATCCTCTTGTTTTTTGAAGTCGCCGTCTCCTTTCCCTCATGAACAGGTCCTCTGGTGCTCCATAAAAGTGTCACCGAATTCATGAAATATTTAGTAGTGAACATTTATGGAGGATTGTGGAATGACAGTGGGAGGAGTAGTGAGAAGACACTAGGTGGAAATCATGTGTGCAAAGTTCTTCACAGGTGGGTATTTATAAAGAGAAGACTGTGTGGTTTTATAAATCAGTGGACATTGTGGACATTCTGAGATTTGTGAGTATGCAGTGTTTTTCAACAGAATCCATGCACTGTTGTATAAATGTGTAACCAGGACCAGATAGAGACAATAACTGACCACACAATGACCTTTCCCTTTTCCACATATTTCTTTCACTCCTACGACGTTCCCTCCTTTCCCATTCCACCTCCTTCTGTCCTTGTCCGTTTGTGGTCACTGTCGCCCTTCCAGCTCTTTAGTCAGGAAGTGCTGAAGAAGTTCATTCCTCGGTACAGTTTGGTGGCTGAGATCCATGATGGCGGCATTTGCACACGAAGCTTTCACGACCCCAACGGCTTGGTGGCAGCATATGTCAGCGAGGTTCACGAGTACGCTGGGAATCTTTACATCGGCTCCTTCCGCTCGCCATACATCACCAAACTTGATCTGAGCAAGGTGTAAAAAAACCTCACCTGACAGACGTATGTGATTCTAAAAGATCAGTGTGACTTGCAAAACCAGAACACTGCATTTAGGTCAACATGATGATGACACAGGATTTAAAAGTAACCCACCAGGTTGGTAGGAGTTGTTCACCGGCTGACTAATTGTTAAAGTGTTGCACTGTGTGTTTTGTTGTGTATGTAATTAATGACCTTTTTGTTTTGGAGGTCATTAAGGTCATTCATCGATGGTTTATCAATCAGTTACTATCAGTTATGCATTGACGATTTTAATTAATAGTGGGCTCATTGTGAAGAGTTGTTTCAGTTTGTGCTCGGTTAATGGATCACAGTCTGTGATGGGTCTCAGTCATCCAGGTCTCCAGTATTTGATCAATCTTTGAAAGTGATCATTTACAGCTGTTTGTTTTTTTTACCTTTTTCCTGAAAACTGGTCATAACATTTATAAAGGCATTAATTTATTGATTAATGTATGGTATTTACTGTGCCAGATAATGAAATCATAACCACCCATATGTAAATTTGTGACACTTTAACAGTTCTCTGGGATCGTTTTGTATAATTATTGCTGATTATTAAACATTTCCACGACCAGCAGTTGGTCTTGTCTACTTTCAACCAAACACAGGTTTCAGGGCAGAAAGATGGTTTTATTTAAATGTAACTAGTAGTTGTGACAGGTGGACAGTTACCTGCCGGACAGGTAACTGTGTCCAAGCCATCAGCATGGAACATGGAGGTCTCAGGATTTACAGAAAAACAAGAGGATCTTCATACTGTTGATCCAGGGAGTCACCCAAACATCCGAATGACACTGAAGAGTCTGAAAACAACAACAGAAATAATAATAATTATTATAATGTAATTACATATATATATATATGTGTGTGTGTGTGTGATTTTTTTTTTAAAGAAAGTTACATTCACTGACTTGTTGCAGACGACCGTCAGGCTGGAAGTCACATTCGGAAAGATTTCTGCTGTTGTCTTGTTTACGACATACGGTTCTGGAAATGTCCAGATCGACAATGTAACGAATCCCTTTGATGATCTGAACACAGACACAGAAGCAGCTGTATCCATGGAAACATGATGTTTGATTTTACACTTAAACGTCACAGGTCACAGATTTAATCCTGTAACTCTCACCGATCAAAGTTACAGTCATTTTACAGGTCAGCGTGAGTGTGTCCTGTACCTGTCGCTGAGCGCGGCGGATTGCAGAAGGTTTGAAGAGAAAGGCATCATTTGATTGGTTGTTGAAGGAGTTTGTGGTGGTGAGGATGACCTGGTGCAGGCCATGGTCATCATTGCTGATATTAGATGGAGATCCAGGCATCAAGCGGCCATGATGGCTGCGTGGCGTAGACATCACCTCTGATGCAGATAGATAACGTTTATTCAAATTAGTAGTATAGATAGATAGATAGATAGACAGACAGACAGATAGACAGACAGACAGATAGATAGATAGATAGCCAGATAGATGCCTTTGCACCACTATGTCAGTCGCACGTCTGACATAGTGCAAAAGAGCAAAAGTCAAACAGCAACCACCAACAGCCAACCCGCCAATCAAAGATGTGGCTTTCTTCAGTCAGTGATGTAATTCTGAAGTGTGTGTGTGTGGGAAGGGGGGGGGGCTTGGTACTGATCTTAACACAGGAAGTTGAACTGTCACATAGTGGCTTTTCTGTTTGTTGAACCTTGAGTTGTGTCTGAAAACTCACACAGTCTGATCACAGTCATTCACAGATCTTCAGGAGTAATTCAATGATAGGGATATATATATATATATATATATATATACGTATATAATCTCTACAGAAATATGATTCTAATACATTTTAACGTTCATGTCATCAAGACAACGTTGAATCAGCTTCATGGAGAACATCACACTTTCAATTGAGGTTTTTAGAGGAGGTGCAACAGGGAATAGTCTGTAATATTCCATATTCTGGAACTGAAGTTCGGTTCTGCCAGTTTTGGAAGAAAAGAAGAACATTAGTCACAAAGAACAGGAAGTATTCTCACCCTGAGCTGTGAGCAGCAGCAGCAGCAGCAGCGTCTTCAGTCCCATCTTCACCCTGCATCTGTATCTGCCTGTCTCTGCGAGGACTTGTCTGTGTTTCCTGTGAGGCGGACCACTGACCACAGATCAGCTCTGACTGACTCCAACCAATCGCTTCACTTCTTCAAACAGGTGATGTCACAATGTGACAGTTCAGTGACTTCCTGTACCTGAACTCCTCAGCTGATCTGTGACCTGGGTGCTAACAGACATTCACCAGTGACTTCCTGCTTCGCACTGTCAGCTGATCACATGACTGATCATTTATAAGGTTCACTGTCATATTCACACTTTGTCTAAACAAGATTAATAAATGAACATTCATGCACAACTTGTTAACAGCTAAGGATTTAAAGGTTCCAAGTGGAACTTGTGAGATTTGTTTACTCTGTATGTTCATCAATTCTTATGCAACAAACACAAACACATCGCAGGGCGTGGCCTCAGTATGTGGTTACTGATGTATCATGGAACCAATCACATTTTGCTGCTGGATGATCAAAGATTAGTTTAGAATGACTAACTTTCTACTGAGGGAATGTTTCTGTGTGTGATCAGAGACCACACTACATCTACACTACAACATGGACCTCCACCTCCAGAGGACAGCGGCAGTCATTCTGAGCATCAGAACTCACACAGTCATTTTCAGTCCAGAGCAGCCAGTCACATTTATCATCACACAATGTCTTCATATCACAACACAAATTGGAGGTTAAGTCCAGTGTGTTATAGTTACACAACATAACACAGACCCGGCTTATATCAGATCTCATTTTTTAAATTCCTGATGAAGAAAAGACCAGGAACATAGATGAAGCAACATCTGCTGGAAACTGTTACAAAGCAAACCTGGTGAAAATAATCCCAGATTTAATGTGGAGTTGTTCTTAGACCTGATTACATCTGATTAAGTCCAGCCTGAAACGCTGAGTCTACAAAAACAAGCACTGTACTGTGTTTAACACAATAAACAAGACTTAAGCTTGTTACTTTATCAAACAGAGCTGAGCCACAACAGAAAACCATGAAGATCATGCAGTGCATTCTTCTCATGGAGCACATATATGAACAACAACCTGATCAGCATCAGTGGCAGCCATCTTGATTGTTAGCCAGAATGGTTCAGTGGTGATTTAGTGATTCAGGATGGATGGAACAGGTTGGTGTCCGAGCAGGAGGAGGTCCAGACATCGTGATGTTCACAGCAGGCTAAGGATTTTTTTTGTCCTCCTTCTCGTTGTTGGAACATCTGAATAAAATCTCTGTCTCTTTTCTTACTTTACTGTCCCTCAGTGGCTCCTGTAGTAATAACATGTGATTTATCTGGTAATCACCTGAAAACATCGAGAACCCTATGCTGGTTGATCTGGAGGGCGAGAGAACCTGATTGGCTGGTTCTGGGTATATACTGTAGCTTATATTCAGCTTCACATCGTTATGAATTTAAAGAAACTTCTGCAAAGTGTTTGACCCAGCAATTCCACCCAGTAAGATCAGACTGAGATCAAATATCAGCTGATCCCCTGAGCCCATGTGAAGAAGTTAGGGTTTAGGAGATGAATGATGCAGTTCTCTGGATCAGGTGGTCACCTGATTTCTGTTTCAGTCCAAACCCCTACGATCTTCATGCAGACCATGGAATCTGAGTGTTTAGAGTCACCTGTCGAAAACAAGTAATAAAGAAGGGTCTGTGAAGAAATACGAACATCTCCTGATCTCTCACCTGACCTGCTAATGAAACACTCACCTGAGGCCAAACTCCAGGTGAAGAAGAGGGGTGATGGGTAGTTTCCCTCTTTACCAGTGGTGGTTTTTGGATAGGTAGGCAATGAGTGCCACAGCCACGCCCACATAGATGCCTGTGCCAATGGTGATTGACAGCACGGCCAGGAAGAGAGCCCGCCTTGAGTTGGTGCTGGCAAGGTGGAAGTCTCCTTTAGACACTGCCTTATTGGTCTACAGGAGAAGGATCAAACACAGGAGAACCAGGAGATAGAAAGCATAGAATGTTCTGTATGTGATGAAGCTACGTTCACACACAACTGAACATCATTCCACTTATTACTGCTGGAGCTTCTCAGGTAAAATGGTTGATGTCATGATCTGTGTGTGATCCTCACAAACATTACAGGTCACAAATGGCAGCAGACATGAAACAGTGTGACACAGTGTGCGGCTGTCGTGTCCACAACCCGGGTCCGAACCCGGGTCAGTTCTTCCTGACTGTGATGACAATGAAGCACTGTAACTGGAGAGAATATGAATGAATATGAAAGCTCCTCTATGGTTGGCTGGTGCCGTCAGCTGAATCCATCAGGTCAGGGCTTATTAATAAGGTTACACATTCTGACTAATGAGAAGCTACACCACTAACAGTTGCCACCCGGGAGCCAGGACCTCCTCTGAGAAGATAAGATTATCATTTGCATTGCAGCAGTGCAAACATCAACTATGGCACAACAGTGAAAAACGTTAGCAGACAGTTTTTCAGTCTGCTGTGTGTTTGTTTGACACATCTGGTCCAGATGAAGACAGGAAAGGCCACACACTTCCTGCTCAATGAAAAACAGCTGATTTGTTGGTCTGACCAGTGTTTGGAGACAGAAGATTACGTAACGAGGTCACAGACTCTGCCTGTTGTTCACTGATGGATTTCATTGTGGGTAATTTTGCTGGGGATTTTGGGAGCTGTAGTTGTGCAGTTGCTATGGATACCACACCCACGACTCTAATGCAGCAGATTGGCTACCACCACACAACCACACAAATTCACGCACAACACAGTCCATGTCCAAGTCCATGTCAAATGTTCACATAAACGACAATTTTCATTGCAATCATTACACAGAATCAGTAAAGACATGTTTATCTATTCTTTGGTTTTCAGGTTGGTTTTATTGTTATTATCAAACATTTGTACTCATTAATAATGAAACAGCTGACTGATCAGTCATTGATCTACTCATTCTCAACCTAATGGAAAGACTCATTTTGCAAAGATAAGAAGCGTCAGAAAGAACAGTAAACCAATAATTGATTGGTAGATTGACTGACTTTATGTTGACTGATAAATCAGTCAATGTGTCATTATGATAATAATAATACAATATAATCGGAACATTTGTCTACACTGTCTACACATAGATGAACGTTCAGCATGGTCATCCGGGCTGACTACTGATCAGTCTACAGTATGTGTGTGTGTGTGTGTGTGTGTGTGTGTGCGTACAGTATGTCCTCACCTCATGTGACAGGTAAAAAGCTACAATGCCAAATGGCCAGAAGCAGCAGAGCATGGAGAAGACGCTGAGGCCCAGGTGATCTCGGGGAGGCATCGTCAGGAAGGTGTCCTCATTCTCCGATTCACTGGAGTAATCACTCTGCACACACACACACACACGCACACACACACAAACACAAACACAAACACAAACACATTGTACATTGTAAAGATTACAAATCCTGGACTGTTTCAAAACAACTGAACCTCAACGTGTCAGATTTAAATGCTGAAGAAGTCTGGTGACTCCAGCTTCCTGTCTCTGTACATGACCCAGGAGAACATCTCGCCTGCTTCAGGCTGTTCACTGTGAGACTGTGAACGTGACCTTTGTTCTCCTGTTCAACGTGTGCTGATGTCACCTGTCTGAAAGGTTTAGTTTTTCACCTCCAGCTCCTGGAACTCATCATCGTCATTGTCTGTGTTGTACGACAGCGTGTGGATCTTTGCTTCGTCTCCTGAAAAGTCCAGGAACCTGCCCTCAGTCACCATCAGACCCTCTTTTGTGGAGGCAGCAGTGGAGAAGGGTGCCAACGAGGCGCCAGGACCGAGCCCCTCAATGAAGGTGGTCTCACAGCAGTTGCCTCCTCCTGCGTCCCCCCATAACCCCAGGACACTCTGTGGGGACAGGAGGAGGCCCGGCCCCGCCCTGAAGCAGGGGCCCACCACCGCCTGCTCAGTGAGGAGAGTGCTGGGCTTCAGGAGCTGAGGAGAAGCTCTACTGTGCTCCTGTGGGGGGGGTGCGCTCACCATCACATGACCCTTGTACTGAGGGTCTGAGTACAGTGTGAGGAGCGCCTCGGGGAGGGGCTCCCCCATGAGGGTGTAAATTAGTCCATTCTGTCTGCAGCTCCCACCACAACCTCCTCCTGTAGGAGGCGCTGTCTCAAGCTTGCAGTAAGTTTGGGTGTCTGCTCGTCTGTGCTCTTCCTCTTTTCCTCCCTCCATCTCGTCCTCTCCTCAGGGGTGTCTCTCAGAGGGGTCAGGGGTCAGGGGTCATGGGTCAGTCACCACAGGCTCAACTCACCTGGGAAATGGAAAATGGTTGTTTTTCTCTGAATCAGCATTTACACACACAACACATCTCACATGACACTGCGTTCTTCTGACCTGCTACTTAGTCATGACCTCATTATTGCCTCAGTACATAGTGGTCATTACAATACTCTTATGATCCGCAAGGGGGCGCTAATGCCCTTTTCTAACTCGGTACCCTGTCGTATGAAACTAAAAGTGTTTTAAACGTCATCATCTCAGTACCGACAGCGTCACCGGCTGTGACGTCACCCTGGTGCTGGATGACGAGTTCTGTGCTCACGAGAGAATAAACACACGGACACGCGCACACACACTCACCTACCAAGGTGACACCTGAGACCTCGCGTCCGTCGACATCCAGGCGTCTCACACCGCCCCCACCGCCCCCTCACGTGCGCTCGCAAGGAGAGAGGCCGAGGTCGGTTGGTTGGAGATGGAGAGGAGACGAGAGAGGGAGACAGGCGTCCGCGTGCTCAGAGAGAGAAGACATGGAGGAGAGAGAGAGAGAGGGAGAGAGAGCATCATCTACTGAGGAGGAGGAATGTGTGTGTGTGTGTGTGTGTGTGTGTGTGTGTGTGTGTGCGAGTGTGTGTGTGCTTCACTCCCCATGGTCCTAACTCCCTCAGAGCTTCACACTGTGTCTCACCTGATCTGATCTGACTGTAAATGTGAATATTTCAGATTCATGGGGTACAAATGTAAATAAAACAATAACGTATCAAAGTAAATGTTTCTGTGGAAACTTCGTGTTTAACTTTTTCCTTTGTCTCATGATGTTGATAATTATATTATTATTATTATTATTATTATTATTATTAATTAACTCACTCTAAATAAAGTTGAATATATTTCTGGTTGTTTTATTATCTATTTGAATGTGATTCTTGTCTGTAAAAAAAGTAAAGCAGTTCAATTAAATTAATCAAATGAGTGATTTTAAACAAAAGAAATCTGCATCATCTGTCCATTTATTAAATGAGATTAAATTCACCTTAATATATCCCGTTAAAGGTGCACTATGAGATCCTGCATGGTTTCAGCGTGATTTCATTATTGTCTCTAATCGTAGTATCTCCCCCTGCTCCTCCAGCTGCCTGGTCCCTGAACGCACCGTGAAAAAGTCTGGTGTCTGGAGACAACACAGGGGCCGGAAATGTCAAACAAACACTGGGGCCGCAGGCTGCGCACCAAAACAATAACAAGCCACCTTGTCGGTGATTGGCACGCGCACTAAACCCACCCCCAACCATCTCGGCTTCAAGCTTCACAGCATAGACATAATAGAGGAGTAGACGCCGCATTCGCCGCTGCTGCCTACTGGCGCTGACGAGATTTGGGGCCGCCATCTTGGACCGGTCGCCCGCTCCGCTCAGAGCATTTATTAATCATAGTTAACTGAATACCGAACTAATTTTCACGCGGTTTATTTTTTGCTGCAAAGGTCACACATGTAGCTATGACACTGGACACATGTTTCAGCGTGTTTTAACGTTCATCGTGGAATATTCAGATTATGATATAAAGTGAATATTCAGATATGATATAAAGTGAATATTCAGATATGATATAAAGTGAATATTCAGATTATGATATAAAGTGAATATTCAGATGTGATATAAAGTGAATATTCAGATGTGATATAAAGTGAATATTCAGATATGATAATAAAGTGAATATTCAGATGT
>JAFBJQ010003377.1:0-52192 GCA_016785345.1 Trinectes maculatus
CACCAGAGAATCTTTTTCCTCAAGTTGTCTTGTAAGTTCACCTGATTTAACCAGTGGATCAAATGAATGCCTCATAATTTCCCCCAACCCAAACAATGACCATTACCAGATAATTACCGTTCTCAGTTTGAAGCTTGGCTCTCTGCATGTTAAAGTCATTGATGGTACGTTGTCCTTCTTCTGCCTTTGTTTTGTATTCATGCATTTGGTCTTCCAGAGACCTGCACATTTTCTCCAAATTATTCTAAAAACAAAAGAAACCATTACAAATGTCATCGACTGCGAACTACTTGAAATGGGTTCAAACTTCAAACTTTCTTTCACAGATTATCTTTTTTATACAAAGTCAAAGGCAACATTTTAAGCAAATATGAATATACATACAAGTCTTTTACCTTAGACTTTACAATATGTTCCATATTGGAAAGAACATCATCCAGTTCCAGTCTGACTTCACTCTTTTCTTTCTCCAGTTTCTGCTTGACTCTCTGCAGGTTGTCTATCTGCTCCCCCAGGTCAGCAGCACTGTCAGCTTGCTTCTTCCTGAGAGTAGCAGCAGTGGATTCATGCTGCAGAGTGGCCTCTTCAAGGTCTCTGCGGAGTTTCTGAAACTCAGCCTCCCTCTTCTTATTCATCTCTATCTGGGCAGCTGTTGCTCCACCGGCCTCTTCCAGTCTCTCACTGATCTCCTCCAACTCTCTGGCCAAGTCTGCTCTCTGCTTCTCCACCTTGGCTCGGGCAGCTCGCTCTGCTTCTAGCTCTTCCTCCAGCTCTTCTATACGGGCCTAGATCAATATCATAAGTTATTCTTGCATGAATGTCCCTACATTTTGAAAGGTCAGTATCAGTGTCATGCACTAAAAATCAAATTAACTAAATGTACCTGGAGCTCCTTTAGTTTTTTCTGCAGTTGGGCACTCATTATTTGTTCATCTTCTATCTTGCCGTTAAGTTGACTGATTTCAAAATCTTTCCTGTGGGTTAAAACAATGTTAAATTAATGAAGCAGCTGACACATAGTTTAAATATGTTAGTGTGACTTACTTTTTCAGTTTCTCCTCAAGTTGCTGTTTGTCATTTTCCAGGTCCATGATACTTTCATGAGCTAACTTTAGGTCTCCTTCAAGCTTTCGCTTTGCTCTCTCAAGATCCATTCGCACTTTCTTCTCTTGCTCTAGGGATCCTTCAAGCTGCATATAGTGATAATATTTGATGCAATGTTTAAAAATGTTATTGTGTCGTATGCATAATGTAGATCGCCATCTTCTACTACATTCTTACATCGTCTACTTGCTGCTCCAGCTTGACTTTTGCCTTTGTCAGAGTGTTGACTTTGTCTTCTTCACTCTGCAGGTCATCCAGTGTTTGCTGATGAGCTTCCTGTAAGGCTTTCTTTTCCTTGGTCAGCTTTGCAATGATTTCATCCTGAGCTGCCATCTCCTCTACCAGGTTCTTCACCTAAAGCCAAAAGACATTTTCATCTTTCAAGACTTTAACACAGTATGTTCAGAACACAGAGGAATTTGACTATAATTTAGTAGTACCTTGTTCTCAGTAGCGTGCTTTTCTTTTTCCACTTTTGCCAGAGTTAACTCTAAGTCATCAATGTCTTTCTTTAACTCAGAGCACTCATCCTCCAGCTTCCTCTTCTTAGCAGTCAGTTCAGCGTTCATCTCCTCTTCGTCCTCCAGCCTTTCTGATATCTCTTTGATTTTGGCTTCCTGTTGAATCTTACTCTTGATCAGCCCCTCACATCTTTCTTCAGCATCACATAGATTATCTTGCTCCTGTTATTATTTAAAAGGAACAAATTTACACAATAGCAGACTGATTAACTTTAATATTGTTTGCATTGCTGACAGATTTAAACTTACAGCCTGAACTTGGAGCTGCAGGTCATTCTTCTCTTGGAGAAGAGTGACCATTTTTTCTTCAAGTTCCTTCCTGCGGGCTTCTGATTTTGCATAAGCCTCTTTCAGTTTGGTGAACTCTTCCTTCATGTTGGCCATCTCCTTCTCAGTCTCTGCTGACTTCAGTAGAGGCTTGATTTTAAAGAACATTTTCATCCAGGGCCAATTTTTGACCCCCATGAAGGCACGGATGTTCCACTGGATCACAAGCAGTGCATCCCTGTAGACATGAATTCAAGTCTGTGTCCAGCATTACCTCTTCGGTTGCACAATCTCTCATTAATAATCAATTCTGCATCAACACCTATTGTCATCTTGCACCTTTCAAATGCAGCACATTACACAGTGGGAGTTTTGGGACAAAGTAATGTTCTACTGAAAACCCCTTGCGAACATAAAGGATATCTTTAATCTGTGAAGATGAAATGGTAGAATGAGTCGCTTTGTTCGGTCACGTAATTTATCTCTTAAATTACTAAATAACTTGTCATACTTAAAACATAAAAGACATAATCTAAATGTCACCTTGATGTTAGACATAATCTGTTCCTTTTTTTCTTCTCTTTTCCACATACTTTTGATACTAATTGGATATTCCATATAATATAAGATGATATGAAGGTACCTGCGCTCTACAATCTTCTGGAATTCAATTCTGGCCAAAACACCTCTGGATCTTGCTTGAAGCCTAGTGATGATTAGAGCTAAACGGTCATCCCGCATCTCCTCCAGCAGACCAAGCAGTCCTGCTTTGAAGAACACCTGATTTATGCCAACATAAGAAATTAGAGGTAGCACAGAGCTATTTCTTATTACATTGACAGCTGCAATTTGAATTAAAAGCAACTTAATATAATCTGTAATGTCCAGCATGTGAGAAATGTGGTCAACAGAAAACTACTGTTTAAAACACAACTACTGCATATGCTTTATACAATATATGTAAGAATTGAGGTCACCAGTTCATACCTTGGTGTGCCCTAGTTTGTATTGGGTGTGATCTATATCCAAGGATCCTAATAGCTTCTCTGAGGCTTTCTTGTTATCAATAAACTGTCCCTCAGGAATAGCATTTGGATTCAGGATACGGTATCTTTAAAAAGGAGAACGAAATAATTTCAGTTTTATTATGTCAAATGATAAAATATTAACAAATTAAAGAAAATATGATTAGAAAAAACACAGTAGCATAGACTGTACTGTTTGAAGAAAATTGAATCTTGGCCTTCAGTCTCCAAGTCTCCAACCAGCTAATCTCATCTATCTGAAAATCAACTCTTGTGTCCCCAACAGTTTTAAAACTGACCGTCACTCTAATCTTCCACCATTTAATGCTCTCTCTGCCGCTCTCACGGAGACTCTCACCACTTCCACCTTTTTACTCTGTTAGTACTTTCAGCAGACTGGTATTAGGAGCATTACCGCCACCAACTGGCTGCCCACGTAAAAGCCTCGCCCACATAAATCAAACCGCGATTGGTCAATTTGCCCCTCACTCTCCAAACGAAGACACCCACACACAAACCTGTACTTCCCTGGGTTACAGATGTCCTAATCAATGAATGAGTCAGCTAACCGAGAGGACGATTCTGATTGGATAACATGTTTCCAGGACAGTAAGCCTTTCATTGCTGATGTGAACTTGACAGTAAACTTAACTTTAGAACATAGATGAGAGAATTTTGTATTTGTGCTGTATTAAATTAAATGAGATAGGAATACAAAATATTATTTTTTATTTAATACTCCCATTGTTTGGTCCAGACTTTCCCTGACGGTTTCCCACTGATGTCTGTGGACTTGCATTTGTTTCCGTTTAATTCAAGGAATTATTGTTATTGCTTTAAATTTGTCACCCATCTATATCACAGGCACCTCTGTTTGAAATCTCCATACAGGATCCTGTTGGGGAACCCCTTTCTGCAGATCCTGATGCCTTCCAGCACACCGTTACAGCGCAGCTGGTGCATCACTAAGGGATTCTCCATGGCCCCAGGAGTCTTGGTCTCATTGGGAATGATGCACCGTACAAAATGAGGGTGGGTAGACCTCAAGTTAGTCATTAGTTTGTTCAGGTTTTCCTGTAATAGGACAATTTTGTCAAACTTCATCATCATTTATAGTATCATTATAAATAATGTCACATCATCAACATCATCACCAGGATTCTGCATGAGAATAATCTCTGATTTAACTAATGTGTCACAAGAATTCTATTGCTCTCACCCTGTGTAAGGCTGATACTGTCTGGAAGGATGAACCTTTCTTCTTACTCCCACCTTTGCCCTTCCCTCCGGATTCATGAGCTAAAAAATATTTATCATTGGACAAAGAAAATTTTGATTGAGGTGACATACAGTAGTAACATAAAGGTATAAAACAATTGCAATAACAAACAAGGGGGGCATATAAAAACATGAATTGATATTTAAAGATATTTTATCTTCTATCCTGTGGTAAATTATACACGGACACTTCTGTTTAAGATGCTGGTCACTTTTTAGAAACAAACCTGAATCAGTTCCAGCATAATTTGCAAAGAGGATACCAAGCAGCTTGAGAGTGGACTTCTGGTACAGTGCAACTACAGTCTCATTCAGAGGATCTTTATTCTTTACCAGCCAGTTGTTGATATTATAATCAACAGTTCCAGCATAGTGCATCAGGGCAAAATGGGCCTCTGGTTTTCCTTTCACAATTCTGGGCTTCTGGAAGTTGGCTGATTTCCCCAGATGGTTGTCATAAAGCTTAGCTTTAAAGGTTGTGTCTGAGGCTTTGGGGAACATGCACTCCTCTTCAAGGATGGACATGATACCCATGGGCTGAGGAGACCAAGTATGAGAAGTTTGGATAAGTTATTCTTTGATTCTTTTTTTTATTAATGTCCATACATCTGATAGCTGTGCATCTCACCTTTTCAATGAGGTCAATGCAGGCCTGCAAATCCATACCAAAATCTATAAAGGTCCATTCAATGCCCTCTTTCTTGTACTCTTCCTGCTCCAGCACAAACATGTGGTGGTTGAAAAACTGTTGCAGTTTTTCATTTGTGAAGTTGATGCACAGCTGCTCAAAGGTGTTGTACTGGGAAAGAAAAAAAAAATCTTCCATTATTTTTTATATAATTATTTTTAACGGGGGTGTGATTTATAGTAGATCAGTCACCTCAAAGATCTCAAACCCAGCAATGTCCAGCACACCAATGAAGTACTGACGGGGTTGTTTGGTGTCCAAGGATTGGTTGATTCTCACTACCATCCACAGAAACATCCTTTCATACACTGCCTTAGACAGTGCGCTGACAGCGTAATACACCTAACAAATCAAATCAAATTCACATCATAGGACCTAATAGTCTTGTGTCATCATCTTTCATGGACAGGAGAACAACAGATGACATGTGGGAGTGTGAGAGATAGAGAGATGAAACCTAGAGCAGTTACTGTTGTTGTTGCTGAACTAAGAATTCCATACTGACTCACCTGCGCGACATTTTGTCCCTTGGTGACCCATTCATTTCCTACTTTGACTCTTGGGTGACAGAGACCTTTGATGAGGTCAGCAGAGTTCAGGCCCATCAGATAAGCGACTTTGTCAGCATCTGAAGAAAGAATGTTGTGTAACTCTGAACTGGGTCCAAATAAAACTGACAGAGTGGCCTTCTATTACCTTCAGTGCCATCAGCCTCAGCCTGCTCCTCTCGCTGCTTCTGCTTGAACTTCAAGTTGCCATGATGCATGACGGCACCAGTCAGCTTGTACATGCTGTTCTTTTCTTCTTGAGTGAAGCCCAGCACATCAAATGCGTCCTGAAAAAGATAATACACAATTTGAACTGCATTTATGGGATTGTAACTGTTGATTTGGCTGACATTTGAAGATTCAGCTCACATCAGTGGCCATCAGCTCCTCAGAATCATTTATAGAGGCTACAGTTGTCTCTCCTTGTGAGATGAAGGCGTAGTCATAGGGGTTGTTGGTGATGAGCAACATTTCTAACATGTACTGGTAGCCATTGTCAGAGATGGAGAAGATGTGAGGAGGAGCTTCACTCCTCTTCTTTCCTCTGTAGGCATCAACCACCTCTTGGTTGTAGACTGGCAGCCACTTGTAGGGGTTGACAGTCACACAGAACAGCCCAGAGTAGGTCTGCCAGATTGAGACAGGGTAGTGGTTTTAGTTGTTGGGGTGTTTTGTCAATGAAGGAAAGTTTGTAATGGATGTTGTAGATTAAGCTTACATAGATCATCCATGCTGCGTAACGCTCTTTGAGGTTAAACAGCACAGCAGGCTCATGGAGGAAAGTAAACATCGCCATGTCTTCAATTTTATCAAACTTTGGTGGATTCTGAGGGTGTACATCACACTCCTTCACCGTCACAGTCTGTAGAAGGAGAGGAAACAACATAAACAAAAATCCATAAATGTCTTAAAATACATTTGAACTGAATTGATATGATGTACATACCTTTCCAAATTCAGTATGAGCAGTGACTTTGTCACCTTCACGACTAGTTATGGTAGCTTTGACAAACTCAACCTCAGGGTCAGGAACAAAGCACTCCTTTTTCATGTCAAATGGACGTGTCTGGGCTTCCAGGCGTTCCTTGTCTGACTTTCTCAAGTAAGATGCAGCAACTCCAAATTCTGCCATAGCAGCGTCCCCCATTTTTTGACCTATCAAAAGTTTGAACATATTGAGAAATTGTTAACATGAACATAAATCATTAACAAATAAGAATCAATTACCTAGAATTACGACACAATGTGTACAACTTTAAATGTATTGCATTAGCTACCAGCTTACCATATGGAAAATAACAGCAAGGTAAAATGTAATTTTTATGATTTGTGTGTAGTTGGCCTGGTCTTCTCTGGCAAAATGTCTTGGATAAATCAATAAAATAATCTGTACAGTGGTGCATTATTCATCCATTGTGTTGACAAATGTAGTCAAGTGTAATGAGCCAGTTTATTCAAAATGTGTGTAAATACTTGTCAGTATGCAAATTCCTAAACACACGTGAACAGTTTCAATTTAAATTAGCACAGTAGTGATGAGATAAAACGTATTGAAAATTGTTTCAAATGTGATATTTACCTTGGGTGGGTTGCACCAATGTAAGTCAGGGTATTACTATTCAGACAACAAAGCAAAACATTATTCCATTACCTTCAGCATAACAATACAACATCTCCCACCAACAAAGATCATGATATGACTAAAATGTTACAAAACGTCACACATTTGTCAGTCAAATCCCATACCACATATAAATGTTTTGCTTACCTTTTGACTGTCAACCTTTAATCAAGAGATGTGATCAGCCCCTTCACTGACGGCAGCCCTCCCTCTGTTAATAAGGGTTGTTTAGCCACCAAATATGGGATGAATTTTTGGAGAAAGGTTGCACATTAAAATGCTTTCTCCTTATTGGGCAGGATGTACTGCTGCTATTTGTTGCTGTCCCCTTGTGACAAACAAGGCGAGGACAATACATGTTACAAAGAAAGGGGAGGGCAAGAGGTAGGGATCAAGGACAGACTTGCTATCAAATGACTTTTACTTTATTCATATAAATAATAAGGTTATCTTGTGTGTTTTAACTGTCTCCAATTAGTTAGATTTCACAATACATTTCTCTTTTTTTTTGCTCTCTAAAAATGAACTTTTATTTTGTATTTTACAGATTAGTCCTTTTTACTGTTGAAGGACAATAGGACATGCTCAAAATGTAATACCCTATTGTGCGTTAAAAAATGAGGTTCATTTTTAACTATTTTGATTGTTAACACTTTACTGACCTAACACTTATGGTTACTCTCTACTGGGCTTTGAGTAATATCATCCTTGCTGTATATTCCTTATTTATTGACCTAGGAACAGAAAAAAATCATAACCACAACTGAAAAATTGGAAGTTATAAGACATGAGCAGGGTGTGACAGTGTTTAAATTGCTAGTATATATGATGTCAAAAAGTGATTATGCTTCCTCCTACTGCAACAGTAGGAGGAAGCAAATCCCAATGAGACTGATGGACAAGCAAGATTAGGTATTGATAAAAGTATACAATCTCCAAACACATTTTCTTTTTGAAAACCCATTCTTTTCAAATTAGAGTTTAGCAAAGGTTGGTTATGTCAAGGTTAAGTGTTACAGTTGTTGTCAAGTAAGTGAGTTTAGGGACTTTAGATTATCACTCACCACTGGTCTGCCCTGCTTGTCTACACCCTTTGTCTCATTGTGTCCTCTTGGCTCTACTCCCTTTTCTTTGGCCTTGAGGATAAAGATAACCCTGTGAAATTCTTCTCTGGATTTTTTTCTCTCTGAGAAGGGCAGCCTCCGAGGGCACTGTTATAGCAGAACAGTGCGACGTCATGATGGATAAAGGGTAGCAGGTGCATAGCACTCGACTCTTGCTTTTCTAAAGTCTCATCATTTTGAACTCTTATCTTCTATTTGAATATAATTAATTATTGGGACCTCCTAGTAGTTTGACTTGACAACAGGATAATGGATATTCATCATTAAGCATGTTAAATATTGTTACTGTTGCATTGAGAAAGGGGAATTTTTTTTTAATCAATTCTGCCTTTTTTCTTTACATGCAAATTTAATATCTTCTAATTTCCTGAAAATTAGAGAGATATTTGGCTGAGCTATATTCCATTGGACATTTTTAAGGTTGATCATAATTAGCTTTCACATTGTTGGACTCATTCTCATTCTCAGCTGTCTAAATCCCTGTGGAAATCTCCATGTGTTGTATCCCCTTCCTGGCCTACTTCTTCTGGTACACGGCGTCATGGCCAGATTCCTCTAAGGTAATGCTAAGCTCTTAAATGGAAAGAACAAATGGTGTCACCTTGATATGCCGTTGTTGCTGGTCTCTGCTAATTAATTCTGAAGCACTTCTAAATGTCACAGGCCTAAATATTACGATGTTGACACAAGCCTAGTACAAAGGTTATAGTGTTCAAGTGATAATGTGAAATTGTCAGCAGAAGTACAGACAAAGCCAAGGCTTTATATTCCTAGACGAAGAAGAAAAATACTGCTTTTTATTTATCATCTTTTAATCTTCCTACCAATACCTACAACAGAGCCATATGAGCTAACGTTTGGATGTCAGTGCTAGACAAATGTCAAGCTGAGACACATCATTCACTAGGCTCCCATTGACTGAAAGTGCAAGAACTTGTGTTAGTGCAGATGCCAATGACGTACGGCTGTCATTGATTTTCCTAGAGACAAAAATCCTCAGTTCTGATTCACTTTATTTGCTCTAATTAGATAGTACATTCATTTTTATTTCTATAAATGCTAAAATTCTATTTTGTGTTGACGGAATTATTTGATTGTTTTTTTGTTTTTTTATTTTATTAGCACTTGCATGTTAACAACAATCAGTAAAACATTTTAATACGCCACTCTGGGTAATGTGATGTATGCAGTTGTATTTCCAGTTTGAAATATTTTAGACTGTCCAGTTTGAAATACAACAGACTTTGTATTGTTTTTGATAAAATGTGGTTGCCTACTTTTCAAGAAAATTACACACATAAAAATGAGTTGATGTACGTTAGAAACTGGGGGACAATCTATTTTCAAGAGCTATTTTTTACGATTTAAAAAAGGGTGTAAATTATCATGTGAAATTAAATATGCTTTTATAAGAATTTACTTTCAGAATTTATTAGTACTGCTATGCAATTTCCATATTAAGTCACATTACATTTGGCTAATGCCTTTTAATAAGCACTTGTGTTAAAACACTTGTGTTATTTCACTCATGAAAGGAAAAATTCTTTGTTTATCAAGATTCTGGTCAACAGTTTTAACACTCATTTGAAAATAAATAAATAAATCAACAATAAATCAGATCTTTTAATACAACAAAGAGGTGTGCTCTAAGGATCTACCTCGGAACCACTGCTCTTTTCTGTTTATATAAACTTTGTGCCAATTTACCGTATTTTCCGGATTATAAGTCGCTCCGGAGTACAAGTGGCACCAGCCATAAAAGGCATAATAAAGAAGGAAAAGACATGTATAAGTCGCACTGGAGTATAAGTCGCATTTTTGGGGGAAGTTATTTGATAAAATCACCAAGAACAGACATGTCATCTTGAAAGGCAATTTAAAATAAAAATAGAATAGAGGCAACAACAGGCTGAATAATTGTACGGTATGCTAACGTTACATGACCCATAAACAACGAACTGAGAACAGTATGTTAACATAACATATTAAGAGTTATTCAGATAACTATAGAATAAATAACATGCTAACAAGTTTACGAAACCATCCGTGTCACTCCAAATCACTAAATCCAATGAAATCGTCACCCTCGGTGTCACTTTCAAACAACTCCGCTAACTCAGGAGGTAGAAGATGCGGCGCTTCCTCTTCTACGTCGCCAATGTTTTATCAATTCAATTATCAACACGGGCCTACAGCGCCTTCTTGCGGTTTAGTGTGAAAATAACATGTGACAGGATATAATAATGTGTTAATAATTTCACACATAAGTCGCACTGGAGTATAAGTCGCACCCCCGGCCAAACTATGAAAAAAACTGCAACTTATAGTCCGGAAAATACGGTAAACTTTTGTGCTTAAGTTTATACTGATGACATTTTTGTCATATATTACATCTAAACCTGATTTACCACAGAGCTTCTCCTCAAGTTTCTCTTCAGTTCGATTTCACTCTCTGGATTGGCTTTCAGATCACAAACTATTGCTCAACAAAACAAAATCTTTTCTTATGATCTTTGGTACAAGACAAAAACTAACATCCAAAGGAGGCACATGTGTAATAAGTTGTAATGACCACATTCCTCTGCATAAAGTTGATAGTATTACATATCTTGGTGTTTGGCTTGATCCTGAACTCTCATTCAAAATACATATTGATCATATCATACATAAAGTCAACTTCGGAATCAATGTTTTACATAAGTCTTGAATTTGCTTTACTTATAGTGTTCGTAAGAAACTTGCGACACCACTTATACATCCCATTATTGACTATTGTGATGTTGTTTATCAAAATGAACTAAAATCTTGCTCCACTTAAACAGCATATAATAGACTCTGCAGAGTCATACTTGGATGCTCTTTTCTCACTCATCACTGTATAATGTATGATGCACTTAAAAGGCCACCTCTAAATGTAAGAAGACATATTCACTGACTTCAAATGATATTCAAATGCATTTATTTTAATTATCCCTCTTATTTACAACAATATTTTGTACCTTTTACTTCTAATCAGCAAATTAGATATGCTGCTCAGCTCTATTTCTTTGTCCCCCACGTTAAAAAGTCAGTTGTCAAAAGAGTGTTTATGTTTGATGCCCCTGTAGATTGGAATAATTTGTCTGCCGAAATAAGGTCTATTTCATCAATAAATTAGTTTAAACATGCCTTGTCTTTTTACTTTGAGATGATATGCTCCTGTTATCAATTATGCCATCACTGTTGTATACTGTATATTCTGTGTACACTGAGGTCTGCATTCCAGTGCTATATAGTTTACTGATGTATGATTTTATTGTTCGTTTTTGTTTGTCCTTATGGTGTTGTGTATGTTTCTTTTAGTTTGCCTGTTAGTTTAGTTAGTCTTTTTGTAAATCAAATATTTTCATAATTGTACTTGTATTTTCCCATTCCTAAGTTGTGATATATGTTGGGACCCCTTGGAAACGAAATGATGCATCTCAAGGGGTTTATCCTAATAAAATAATTAATAATAATTAATAAAATAATAAAATTATTTACAACAAAATACATACAAAATGCTGCAAATACAGTAAAAGGTGATGAAGCTATAAGAATAAATGGTATCTTGATAGTAAAAAGAAACATGAAAACATCCTTCCAGCGTAAGAGGAGGTAACAGTTTCACTGTGACAGTGTCACATGTGTTTCATACAAACACATGCAATGTGATATACAATGTCAATAAATATATATGTCTGAATGTACAGAATGGAAAAAGTTAGAGTTCTTTTTATAAACAAACAACATTGGTTGTCTGAGCAGGCTTTATCACCTCTACTTTCGTGCTAAAATAAGCAACAAAACTGTATTGCAATCAGCATGCCCAATCAGCATAAAATGCTTTGCTGCACCTTTCTTCCCTGTTTTATGCAAACATTTTTGGTTTTTGTCGTGGAAATTACAACACAGCAGAAAAAAACATGTCTGAGAAACTGCATAAGATTGAGATTGAAATAAATAAGTACTCGTTTTCAGTGATCTTTGCTTTATTCTACAGGTATTTTGGAGACAAAGGGGACTACAATACAGAAGATCCCAAAGCTCCTAGGTGGCCATCAGTGAGTTTCATTCCTCATCTAGCCCTTTCTGTGATGAAGAATGATAAGAGAGTACACAAAGAGTCACATTAGAGACAGAAGACCAACAAGTGTCATCAAGTATTACACATTTTACAACAAAAATGAAATTTTGGAACTTGAAACATCACTCTGTCATTTTGCCTTGGAACCAAGTCTCTGTTCTCTTTGGAGTAGAAGTTTAACAAAAGTGTTACTAACAAATTAGTTGCAATGTCACGGAGCCTTATTTCCCTGTGACAAATAAATATTACCTTCAGGGACGTAATTTTATGGGGGGACATGTGCCCTGCACCTTTTCAAAGGGCCGTTTTGGTCCCCTGCAGTTTTTACCGCCCAAAAACAATGTTACGCTACTGTAAACACAGACGTGTCAAGCACTAGGACCAAGTGGAAAACAGACGCTCAAGCTGAAGCCTGTTTCCCTCTGTTTCCCTTAGTTTAGACCACAAGCTCCACGACTGGCAGTGTCCCCCCACCTCTGAAATCCAATTTTTTTCACTGATTACCACTAAGCTATATATACACTAACCTATATCGAAAAAATACACTCAAAATAAAAGTGATTTATGCAAAGGCTGGGTTGATTTATTTACTAAATATAATTAGTAAATTATTTATGTATTAAATATAAAGAACAGCTTGAAATGGATTACAATGAAATGCAGTATGATGTAATATTGTTAGTGAGGCTGGACTAGGTTCAATATAAGAGGAGTTCTTACCTTTGCACCCACATCACGGCTCTTGGCGCGCAGCTTGTTGACCTGCGACTCGGCAATGTCAGCCCGCTCTTCTGCTTCATCCAGCTCATGTTGCAGCTTACGGAACTTGGTGAGATGAGTGTTGGCCTGTTCCTCCTGCAGGATTCAGCAAAAACACAGAGCACGTTGTTACTGCTATTCAGCTACCTATTCAGCTAAGACAATGAGCTTGTTTTGAACTAAAAGAAAAACAGCTACATATACAGTATATAATATCACATTCTCTTTGGGTGGTTGTGAAAATGTGTCAGCTTAACAAATTTATCAACAGATTTATCAGCATAGCAAATGTATCAAATGTGAAGATTCTCCCTCCTAGTTGTTAATGATAATACCATCTATAAAACATTACTTTATAACATTATAAAATACATGGGTTTTGAACTAGGGCACAGTGCCAATGAGATCCAGGTTTTCACCCCCATACTTACAGCCTCTTCGGCAGCTCTCTTGTAGGCTTTGACTTTCAACTGCAGCTTGTCAACCAGATCCTGCAGACGTGCAACATTTTTGCGGTCTTCCTCCGTCTATAAATCATGAAATTTCACAAAAAATAAGTTTAATAAGTAGCATGTTTTTGATTTACAACTTACAGTTGCTGAATTAGACCATTAAGCAAGTAGGTAGGTGTGGTATAGTGAAACTTTGATTTAACTAGTATTTGCTATGTCACTTAATGCATTGATATTCATTTCTACACAGGTAAGAAGACGGATGAAAGAAACAACATTGTTGTGGTAATGAAAAGACTAAAACTAACCTGGTATGTGAGCTCTTTGATGCGTCTTTCATATTTACGGACTCCTTTTATAGCTTCACTGCTCTTCTTTTGCTCTGACTCCACCTCATTCTCCAGGTCCTTCAACTGAGACATAATTAATGGATAATTAATTAAATAGAAATTCATGTGAATCAATGTGTTATCAATATGTTTTACATTAATTCTTATAACTGTACGTTGCAGAGAATCCCCCAAAAGTTTAACCTGCACTTTTGAGGGAATTTCTGCTTGATGTGGGGTTTTATGGCATTGTTTATTGTCGAAGCTGAAGCAAACCCACCACACAGTACCTGGAAAAGCAAAGACATGAATGTTTTCTTTAAGATTTTGTGGAATTAAAAGGCCATAAAGTGATGAATATATATTTCTGACAAAAAAGAAACCTGATTGGAATAAATTGTTCAGTGTGCTGGATGTGCAGGTGCATTGACCCCCAAAGGGCTACAGATCAGCTACAAAACAATGATGTCCCTAATAAACTGCTCAGTGAGGGTTTTTTTCCTGATTTGATGTGTGACCTAGTTGAGAAAATAACATAGCTTTGTACAGTGACATCATTTTTTTTTGGGGGGGGGGGGGGGGCACTGGGGACATGTACCCTGAACTTTTTCAAAGGGTTGTTCTGGTCCTCTGCAGTTTTTACTGTCCAAAAACAATGTTACACTACAGTAATCAGAGACATGTCAAGCACTAGGACCAGGTGTCCCCCCCACCTCTGAAATCAAAATTTCATCACTGGCTTTGTAAATATAATATGAACAGTTTTACTTGAAATGTGTGCTGACTGCAGACCATATTTTCTTACTCTGGCCTCCAGCTTCTGGATCTGCTTCTTGCCTCCCTTTAAGGCGATCTGTTCAGCTTCATCCAGACGGTGCTGCAGGTCTTTGATGGTTTGCTCCATGTTCTTCTTCATACGCTCCAGGTGAGCGCTGGTATCCTGCTCTTTCTTCAGCTCCTCTGCCATCATGGCAGCATCAGTAATGGCCTTTTTAGCCTTCTCTTCAGCATTTCTGCACTCCTGCACAGCATCTTCTACTTCTGTCTGAAGCTGGGACGTATCAGCCTCCAACTTCTTCTTCTGATTGATCAGGCCTGTATTCTAGTTTCACAAAATGTGCAAATTTCAGTACAAAAATAAGACTGAAACAAGCACGCTGAAAACATGGAAATGATGAATAAACTATACCTGTGAGTGCAGTAGCTGCACCCTCTCACTGACATCCAACAGTTCTTGCTCAGCAAGTTTGCGACTTCTCTCAGTTTGCTCAAGTGCAGCTCTCAGTTCCTCAAGTTCTGCCTGTAGCAGGTTGTTGCGTCTCTCAACAATGGCAATGTTCTCTTTCAGATCATCATTTGCCCGTACAGACTCAGTCAGCTGAATTTGGCAGTCCTAGATATATCAATTACATTCAGTTTATAACTAAGCTGAACATAAAACACCATAGGAAAAAAAGCCTTTCATTGAGGCGTTTACCTTCAAATGCGCATGAACAGACTTGAGTTGTTTCTGGGCCTCAGCTGCCTGTCTGTTGGCCTGGCTCAGCTGGATCTCCATCTCATTGAGGTCTCCCTCCATCTTCTTTTTCAAACGCAGGGCCTCATTTCTGCTGCGACACTCGGCTTCAAGAGAGCTCTGCAGGGTGTCGACGGTCCTCTGCAGGTTCCTCTTGCTCTGCTCCATCTCCTCATCCTTCTCAGCTAGTTTTCTTTCAATGTCGGCTTTAATTTGATTGAACTCAAGCTGGGCTCTTAGAATCTTACCCTCTTCATGCTCTAGGGAGGCCTGGTGGGCAGGAGGTGATAAAGAGTTTTAACACAATGAGAGACACTCTTATGTGTGGGACTCATTGAAGAAGTCTTATACCTCAGCTTCCTCAAGAGCAGACTGGATCTCATTCTTCTCCTGTTCCAGCTGTTTACGTAATTTCTCCAGTTCATGGATGCTCTTACCACCCTCACCAAGTTGCTCAGTAAGGTCAGATATCTCCTCTGTAGAATTTTAAGCGATGTGATGAAGGTTTCTTGTCAGTTCATTCTAAACACAAACCATGGTTGTAGAGCTTACCTTGTAAGTTTTTGTTCTCTCTCTTCATGGTCTCCAGATGATCCAGAGACTCCTCATATGAGTTCTTCAGTTTAAAGAGCTCAGTGCTTAGAGCTCGGGCCTCCTTCTGAGAGCTCTCCAGCTCACACTGGGACTCCTCATACTTCTGTTTCCACTCAGACAGGACCTGGAGTGAAAAGAAACACTATTAGTGTGTGGACGTGTGCTAGACATGTAGAGAAAAAGAATTTACATGTTTTTTTTTCTCAATACACCTTCTCAGAAATCATGTTAATAATAATGCTGACCAGACTTTTTCAAAGGTGACATACTCCGACTGACAGGCCCTTTATTCTTCATACTATGTAGACGACATACATTTATGTTTCTGGAAAGACTTTACTCCAGTGGCTCTGATGCTATATCAGCAATTGATACTTGTGGGGCTTACAAGTACTTGTTCTAGGTCTTCACCTTGTCAAAGTTCCTTTGCTTCTTGTCCAGAGCAGCAGCAGCAGCATTAGACCTCTCCACATCTACCATGAGATCTTCAATCTCATTCTGCAGTCTGTGTTTAGTCTTCTCCAGAGAGGAACATTTAGCATTTACTGCTTCAACAGCTTCCTCAGCCTCCTGCAGCCGTTGAGCCAGCTTCTTCCTTAAGAAAGCCATCATCAAATCCATTTAGTGTTCTTGCAGTTGTGACTGCTGGATATCGATATCCTACTATGCCTGGTCGCTCAGTCACCTAACAGACAAACTTTTTGTTCGTCTTATATTTTAGCAGGAACATAACACAAACAAAAAGCTGACCTGCTAGATGAAGAAAAATGACTTTCTATGAATTACAGGTTAAATAATGATTTTGATCTCAAATTGTCTTACTTGGCCTCCTCCAGCTCCTCAGTCCTCTGGATGGCATCAGTTTCATACTTCGTTCTCCACTGAGCCACCTCAGAGTTGGCCTTGGACATGCCGCGCTGCAGTTCAGCCTTGGCCTCCTGCTCCTCCTCATACTGCTCCCTGAGCAGGTCACAGTCATGACGAGCAGACTGCACTGCATGGGCCAAGGCATTCTTGGCCTGTTGAACAAATTCATAATATAATATTATCAGATAGAAATTACGGTTGAGTGCCAAAAGTGTGGTGCACAGTTAAATCTAAATTCACCTTGGTCTCCTCTTCCAGTTGCCTCTTTAAATCTTCAATCTGTTGAGTGTAGGACATTTTTCCTCTTGTCAGTTGAGACACCAGCGAATCCTTGTCTTCCAATTGGCGTATGAGCTCACCTAGTATTTTTGAAAATGAAGAATGTGTCTTTATCAAAGAAAACATTATATGACCAAGATGTTAACAAGTTACCAAGTACATTAAAAAAATACCATTTTCTGTTTGAAGCCTGGCTTTCTGCATATTGAAGTCATTAATGCAGCGGTGAGCTTCTTCAAACTTGGTCTTGTATTCATTCATCTGGTCTTCCATTGTCCTGCATGTCTTCTCTAGATTTGTCTAAAATTAAATACAGTCATATCAAAACAAGAACTGTATTGTAGATCTGTAAACTGTATGTCATCATGGCATGAAAATTATTTGTCACTTTAGTTAACCTTTGTCTTCACAATATGTTCCATATTAGAGACCACATCATCCAGTTCCAGTCTGAGTTCACTCTTTTCCTTCTCCAGTTTCTGCTTGACTCTCTGCAGGTTGTCTATCTGCTCCCCCAGGTCAGCAACACTGTCAGCTTGCTTCTTCCTGAGCGTAGCAGCAGTGGATTCATGCTGCAGAGTGGCCTCTTCAAGGTCTCTGCGGAGTTTCTGAAACTCAGCCTCCCTCTTCTTATTCATCTCTATCTGGGCAGCTGTTGCTCCACCGGCCTCTTCCAGTCTCTCACTGATCTCCTCCAACTCTCTGGCCAAGTCTGCTCTCTGCTTCTCCACCTTGGCTCGGGCAGCTCGCTCTGCTTCTAGCTCTTCCTCCAGCTCTTCTATACGGGCCTGTTGACCCAGATTAATTAAATCACTCACTGTTGAGTTTTTTTTTACCAATCTTGAAATATTAAATGTAAAATTGTCATTACCTGAAGCTCTTTCAGTTTCTTTTGAAGCTGAATGGCAATAGCCTGCTCATCCTCTATTTTATTATTTAACTGACTGAGTTCAAAGTCTTTTCTGTGGTGAAATTTTAAAAGAGCAAAAGTTAGACCCACTGTGTGTCCATATCAATAGGACTGTATCTTAATTTCATATGGTTACAGGTACTGAATAATTACTTTTTCAGATGCTCCTCCAGTTGTTGCTTATCATTCTCCACGTCCATTAGACTCTCCTGGGTCAGTTTCAGGTCGCCCTCCAGCTTTCTCTTTGCTCTCTCAAGGTCCATTCGTACCTTCTTCTCTTGTTCCAGAGACCCTTCAAGCTGGATTATATCATAAGAAAAGGTCAAGTTGGTCGTCAACTAGCACCAGACATAAAATGACCACGTAATAATATTGGCACCAACATGCATTTAATTACATACATCGTCCACTTGCTGCTCCAGCTTGACTTTTGCCTTTGTCAGAGTGTTGACTTTGTCTTCTTCACTCTGCAGGTCATCCAGTGTTTGCTGATGAGCTTCCTGTAAGGCTTTCTTTTCCTTGGTCAGCTTGGCAATGATTTCATCCAGAGCTGCCATCTCCTCTACCAGGTTCTTCACCTGCAAATCAAAAAAGAGAAGGTAAAGAATTAATTTGACTAAGACCAACAGAAATGGCCAGTATGAACTTGAAACTGTGAAACACACCTTGTTTTCAGTAGCGTGCTTCTCTTTCTCTACTTTTGCCAGAGTTAACTCTAAGTCATCAATGTCTTTCTTTAACTCAGAACATTCATCCTCTAACTTCCGCTTTTTTGCTGTAAGTTC
Source organism: Trinectes maculatus (assembly GCA_016785345.1). NCBI lineage: Eukaryota > Metazoa > Chordata > Actinopteri > Pleuronectiformes > Achiridae > Trinectes > Trinectes maculatus. The sequence continues at coordinate 18,773 of JAFBJQ010003377.1, forward strand.
AGCGTTCATCTCCTCCTCATCCTCCAGCCTCTCAGACAGCTCTTTGGCTTTGGCTTCCATCTGAATTTTATGTTTGATCAGGCCCTCACATCTTTCCTCCGCATCAGCAAGATTATCTTGCTCCTGAAATGAAATATTAAAATCAAGTTTACAATTGTGTTAACATAGACTCAGTTGCAATACAAGCGACAAATGAATACTGGAGAGTTAAATTAATATTTTCACAATAAAATTTTAGATTTCCTGTCATTATACTTACTGCCTGGACTTGGAGTTGCAAGTCATTCTTCTCTTGGAGAAGTGAAACCATTTTCTCCTCTAGTTCCTTCCTACGAGCTTCTGATTTTGCATAAGCCTCTTTCAACTTCAGGAATTCTTCCTTCATGTTGGCCATCTCTTTTTCTGCCTCGGCAGATCTCAACAGAGGTTTGATCTTAAAGTACAGCTTCATCCAAGGCCAATTCTTCACCCCCATGAAAGCGCGGATGTTCCACTGGATCACCAATAGAGCATCTCTGTCCAAGATCAACCAAAGTTATGATTATCACTGAATGCAAAACAAAATCATAATGTAACTTAAATCCCTGTTTCCTCTGACCTCCTTTCAACAATCTTCTGGAATTCGACTCTTGCCAGCAGTCCTCTTGATCTAGCTTGAATTCCAGTGATAATGAGTGACAGACGGTCATCCCTCATCTCCTCCAGTTGGCCAAGAAGACCGGCCTTAAAGAATACCTTAAGCAGAGGCAAATAGCAATACAGTATATAAATATTCCTTTGCTATTATTTAATGGTTCCCACTTTTAAACATTTTCCCCCATAATGTCATTTTCTGTATATGGGTAAGGTGTTGCTTGTTGTCACAATGCTTGATGTACATCAGTAGTCTACAATTGCCTGTTGTTTATTGTCAGTATGTCTCAATGATATTGGACATTGATTAGAATGTGCAGTATATCTGTTTTTTTCTTTAATGTTTACCTTTGTGTGTCCAAACTTGTACTGATTGTGATCTATATCTAGAGACCCAAGGAGTTTCTCTGCTCCCTTCCTGCTGTCAATGAACTGACCCTCAGGGATGGCAGCAGGATTCAGGATACGATATCTAGAAAATTAAAATGATGAAATATCCTGAAGCATAATATCATAATCTCTGCTTGTTTGGAGTCATGTAGTATATGATTTAAATAAGATATTACCTCTGTTTGAAATCTCCGTAGAGGATCCTGTTTGGGAAACCTTTCCTGCAGATCCTGATGCCCTCCAGCACACCGTTACAGCGCAGCTGGTGCATCACGAGTGGATTCTCCATGGCCCCAGGAGTCTTGGTCTCATTGGGGATAATGCAACGCACGAAGTGCGGGTGAGTGGACCTCAAGTTGGTCATCAGTTTGTTCAGGTTCTCCTGTGGAGGTTATTATATCTTATTAAGTTTTGATGCACAGTTTTTCCACTTACTTATTGTAAAATCAAGCTTCTATCATTGGTTCACAAAATATCCATTCTATTATTTATCTTTACTAACCCTGTGCAAAGCAGACACAGTTTGGAATGATGAACCTTTCTTCTTGCTCCCACCTTTACCACCTTTTCCACCGTCACCTAATAAACCATTGCATTAACAATTAGATTGGATTAACAGACAAGAAATAATAATTTATTTTCATTTATTTATACATGTAAAATATAACCTATATAACAATTTATAAAATACTGACATTGGAAGTGTGGTGTGAATGAAAATATAAATTTTTTTTCTTACCTGACTCAGATCCAGCATAATTTGCAAAAAGGAAACCGAGCAGTTTAAGAGTGGACTTCTGGTAGAGTCCTACAACAGTCTCATTCAGAGGATCTTTATTCTTTACCAGCCAGTTGTTGATATTATAATCAACAGTTCCCGCATAGTGCATCAGGGCAAAATGGGCCTCTGGTTTTCCTTTCACAATTCTGGGCTTCTGGAAGTTGCCTGATTTCCCCAGATGGTTGTCATAGAGCTTAGCTTTAAAGGTGGCATCAGTTGCTTTGGGGAACATGCACTCCTCTTCAAGGATGGACATGATACCCATAGGCTGAGGAGACCAAATATGAGAATTTTGGAAAAGATATTCTTTGATTCTTTTTTGTTAATGATCATATATCTGATAGCTGTGCATCTCACCTTTTCAATGAGGTCAATGCAGGCCTGCAAATCCATACCAAAATCTATAAAGGTCCATTCAATGCCCTCTTTCTTGTACTCTTCCTGCTCCAGCACAAACATGTGGTGGTTGAAAAACTGTTGCAGTTTTTCATTTGTGAAGTTGATGCACAGCTGCTCAAAGGTGTTGTACTGTGGTGATGACAATACAGTCATTTAAATACAAATTCCTTTCCCATTAGCATTAGATTCAGACTGGGGTCAATAATTTAATGTGAATGCAGAATAGAAACTTTAAGAACATCTGAGGCTCACATCAAAGATCTCAAATCCAGCAATGTCCAGCACACCAATGAAGTACTGGCGAGGCTGCTTGGTATCCAGAGAATGGTTGATCCTAACTACCATCCAAAGAAACATCTTCTCATACACTGCTTTAGAAAGTGCACCAACTGCATAGTACACCTTCAAAAGGAGATTCAGAAGTTACAGTAAACAGAAAGAGTTGTACGTCCTTTATCTGTCATAATTCAGTGGTCATCTTAGACTAAATTCAGCACTTCAGTCTTACCTGCTGAACATTTTGTCCCTTGGTGACCCACTCATTTCCTACTTTGACTCTTGGGTGACAGAGACCTTTGATGAGGTCGGCAGAGTTCAGGCCCATCAGATAAGCCACTTTGTCAGCGTCTGAAGAGAAAAAGAACCATTAAATCCTGACATTTTGTATATCTCGTTTATCATTTTTAAGGGAATCAGAGGTCACTAACCTTCTGTGCCATCAGCTTCTGCTTGCTCCTCTCGCTGCTTCTGCTTGAACTTCATGTTGCCATAGTGCATAATGGCACCAGTCAGCTTGTAAATGCCGTTCTTCTCTTCTTGAGTGAAGCCCAGCACATCAAAGGCATCCTGTATTTAAAAAGGGAGTTATTGTTTGATTACCTGATTGCTCAGTGACTTTTTGGATTGTTATGGGGAATGCAGTAGAGTGCCAGGCCAGATGCAGAGGATAAGATAGTATGTGCTCTTTGAGCCATCAGGATCCCAGTTGCATTAAACCCTAACTGGAATCTGACATGAGGCCAGTCTATTAAATCTTTATCGCTCTTGGCCTATTTGGATAAATAGATAGTATTTTCTTTTGTTTAGAACATTTTACGTTTAAACCGTCACTCTATGCTCTAGGAGATTAGTTTATGTGTTTTTTTTGTATCACATATCATTCCGCATGTGCTGGCACAGATATACAGAGATTGGGTTTGAATGTACTTTTTGCATGCAGACCGGAATAGCTGGGGGTCGAACTACCAACTGTAGCTCTTGTGTAGTGCTATTATATACAGATGATGTAAAATAACATGTGGCACCCCAGAGACAAACAACCATTCACAGTCACATTAATGGTCAATTAAGAGCCTCTAATTAACCCCAATCTGCATGTCTTTGAATTGTGGGGGATGCCGGAGTATCCATAGACTATTTTTTCTATTATGAGTGTGGCTCTTCTATGTATCTCAGCTCACATCAGTGGCCATCAGCTCTTCGGCATCATTGATGGAGGCTACAGTTGTCTCTCCTTGGGAGATGAAGGCGTAGTCATAGGGGTTGTTTGTGATAAGCAACATCTCTGAAAGGCAAATTCAACATTTGAGAAAATTTGTATTAACAATTAACTGCTAGTAGTTATACTTTCAAACATCTTTTTTTAATTAATTTACCAAGCAGTTCCGGTTTCTTCTGAGACAGAATCTGATAAAAGATGTGATAGTCTCTCTCAGCCTTAAGCTGAAAGGTTACACGGGACTTTTCCAGAAGATCTGTCAAAGAAATTTGTATTTTATTATAGCTGAATAGCCTGGTGATTACATACACCACAAGGAAAAGACAAATGAAAATATGAACTACTCACATGTCTCAATATCAGCTGAAGCTAGCTTTCCACTGGCAGCAAAGTGAATTCGGATAAATTTGCCCTAAAATTCATGATGGAAAATAGTTGAAATACAGATTACACATAAACGGCTATTTAATTAAAATACAGACAGAAACTTACGAATCTGGAAGAGTTGTCATTTCTGATGGTCTTGGCATTACCAAAGGCCTCTAAAGCTGGATTAGCCTGGATGATTTGATCCTCCAGAGTGCCCTGACAGAATACAAAAGAGCAATTTGTTCCAATGTAAACACTGAAAAAAATTATATAGTGTAACATGAAAGGTACTATAAGGATTTGGGCATCATTGCTGTTGGTGAAGAGTAAACACTTGCAAATGGTTAGGCTGGTAATGCAGAAACAACTAAGAATAATTAATAAAGCAATTTCTGGAGTTTTCTTTGTAAATGTAGCATAAGAACCTTTTTCTCAGAGCTGCCTTCTTTCTTCCCACCTCCAGCTGCAATACTGGCAAAGTACTGGATGACTCTCTTGGTGTTGACAGTTTTCCCAGCACCAGATTCTCCACTGTGGATACAAATGTTTAGATTTTTTTTAATGAATAAACAAATTGGCATCAGGCATCATGACATCTGTGTCATGACTCACACAACAAGTGATATTTCATGCTAGGCTGCTGTATGCCACTTTGTTAAATGCTCTAGTATATCATTCTCTATTAAGAAAGTCATGGAAACAAATCTTACGTGATGAGAATTGACTGATTTTCTCTGTCTGAAAAAGAGTAAAAAACAATTTTAGGATTGTAGAAGTCTGTAATGTTTTCGTGCGGTTCATTTTTGTTTTTCCGAACCCAAAGAAGCTGAAGGTACATTACCAGTTAGCATGTACTGGTAGGCATTGTCAGAGATGGAGAAGATGTGAGGAGGAGCTTCACTCCTCTTCTTTCCTCTGTAGGCAACAACCACCTCTTGGTTGTAGACTGGCAGCCACTTGTAGGGGTTGACAGTCACACAGAACAGCCCAGAGTAGGTCTATGAGGATGAGAGTGAGGAAAAGCAAATAAGCCAATCGATCATTGATATGATATGAATGAAGTATAGTAGTATAGGTGACAGGTACTGTACAATCTAAGCCCCATAATGCTGCCTTTTAAAGCTATTAACTCACATAGATCATCCATGCTGCGTAACGCTCTTTGAGGTTAAACAGCACAGCTGGTTCATGGAGGAAAGTAAACATCGCCATGTCTTCAATTTTATCAAACTTTGGTGGATTCTGAGGGTGTACATCACACTCCTTCACCGTCACAGTCTGCAGAAAAACACACTCATCGTTAACACATTGACGATTTCTTTTAGCGATTATTAAAATGCTTACACTGCATATCACATAAGGACAACATGCCCTGATTAGGCAACTAGTTACATCTGTGCACACTGCCTCTACTAACCTTCCCTTTCTCAGTCTGAGCAGTGACTTTGTCACCCTCACGGCTGATGATGGAAGCCTTGACATACTCCTCGTCAGAATCAGGAACAAAGCACTCCTTCTTCATGTCAAAGGGACGAGTCTGGGCCTCCAGACGCTCCCTGTCTGACTTCCTTAGGTATGGGGCTGCTGCCCCAAACTCTTTCATGGCAGCATCACCCATTTTTTACCTTCCCTTGGAGAGAATAATAATAACATCAGCTGTAGGATAAAAAGGATGTATATGCCACTGTGGACTAATTTTTTATTCCTTAAATTACCATGGAATAGTGTTACATTTTATCCCCCCATCATCAAACTATTTTCTACATTGAAATTAAACATTCCTCTTACCTGACAAATCCTGAGAGGACTGATGTGTAATGGTCCTGAGCAAAGAAATAATGGAAATAGTTAAGAGCAATTGTTCAGTACCAAAGTTCAGTGGTTGATTTGTAAAGCCATTGTCCTCTTTACCTTACCTTACGATAGAATGGTGACCTATAGGGCCGTCACTATGTAGTGTCTTTATAAACAAAGCCCCGCTGCCAAATATGGAGAGGTGTTTCAGGGTTAAGGAATGTTATTGTGTCTGAGTGGGGTTAGGGGTGCTACATGGGCGGGGGTTAATGAGTGTTGGAGATTAATATTAAAATCAGCGGGTTAGACTCTTATCAGTGACAGGGTTGGTCTCTTGACGAGGCCATATTTGGAGTTCCATGCAGTGCAGTGATTAATCATAGGTATCCTCAAGCAGCCCACAGGACCACAGCTAAATCTTTTATTAGACTGAGGGAGGAACGTCTTTCTCATCATCCCTTAAGTATGCATCTGACACAGAAGAATGTATGTTGTACAACAGAAGCAGCAGAATCTGAGCTTAGGACAACCAAGACTGATTGGTCAAAAACTGTCAAAATGTAGTTAAATGTATGTCTTAAACAAATGATGTAAATGTCATGATAAGCTCAAGTAGCTTTACTTTCACTAGAGTTGAATGGAAAGTCTTTGGCAGGTCAGACAAATATGATTATTAAACTAATAACCAACAGAATTACAGAAACAGTTTTATCAGAATGCAAACAATAATATTACTAGTTAATAAAAATAAAGGCAACATTAAAATATACTGATTTATAATTCCACAATTTAACTTGTTGGTACCATCTTGCACACCACTGTGCAGCAGAGAAAATTAAAAACTAAAAATGGATTTGGCTCCATTCCCATTATTTATTAAATCCATTAATAAACTGGTCAGTTTGAATTCATTTATCCTGTTTTGTTTTGAATGACTGCTTAACAGTAAAAAAACAAACAAACACATATATCACTCTCGCCTGATGTCAGCTGGGAGTGGCTCCAGCCACCTCCCCCAGCCATTAGGAGGATAAGCAGCAGAAAAATAATGAATAAATATATTACATGAAATGTTTTTGTGCTTATAAAAGATTAAATATTATATAATAATCAGTTGATTTTGTGCACAACTTATAATAAAACATGTCATTGCATACATATAAACTACAAGCACTATTATGTAAAGACAAAGGAAGGCAAAGAAATGTCTGGGGAGATGTATATATAGTTGGGTGATTCTGAATATATAGTTCAGAATCACCCAGAGGGCTTAAGTGGAGTTGCCGCAAGTTCTAGGATCCAAACTGCGTTTTGTTTTTATAGAATGGGCTTTGCAGTAACATAAACAGCCATCAGATACCAAGTGGGGAGGTCTAAATAAAGCACATTCATCTGTGAGATTAACCAGGCGACAAGTGTGAGGCAACACAGACAGGCCAGCCACAGGTGACATGCTTGAGATTCACTGGAAGAGAGTAATGATGACACACAATAGAGGACTGTATCACCATGCAATACTTCAGTGTAATGCCAAGGTCAATGTGGAAGCCTTCTCCCTTTATCAGACAGCAACTAGCAAAAGTTGGCCCTCTCAGTTACAGTCCTGATGACATAGCATTGTGTCTTTGAGGACAAAGATAACTGTGTGAAATTCCTGTTGAGAACCCTGCACTGATTGAGGAGAGCAGCCACAAGGGCTTTCAGGATCCTGCCATTATTTTTCCTGTGTCACTGTCAGCTGTTGGAGATGATGGCCGGCCTCTCACTGGGTCTGTCTCATATATGAGTATTTACTGACAGGTATATTCTACACCCCATCAAATTTCAAGTGTCACTTTTAAAACTGCACTCTTATTGGATGTCTGAGGCTACGCCACCAATGCATGATGGTTTGTTAAAAATCTGTGTCTCCAAAAGTAACAAATTAGCCTAGGGGCTGTTCATCAAACTAATTTATTTTTACTCTATTTACAGTAACAATGATTAACAATATAATTTGTGAAATATAGAATTGATAACTTACACAACAAACTTTGTGATAATGTATAGCACATCCGTTCACACAGCCAGTTGCCAGCAGCAGTATACACAGCTCCTTCAAAGGTTAAGAGATAAAACAAGGGTCAACAGCTGCTGACAAGTGCTGAGATTATTTCCATTCTGATAACATTCACTGACAGCCAGTGTCAGGGTGCCAGATGGAAGTGAGAGATTCCATGCCCCCATACAAGAGTGAAGATAACGCTGACCTTAGAGGTCATGAAACATGATTTAAATGCTTTGTTGATGTCACAACAAATGGACATTATTAATGCATATATTTCATTTAATAATATTAGGTGAGGGATGAATTGTGTTTTTTCATTTATCTTTGTACACTGCATTTTCCTGTATAGCAGTTGTATACATTATGAGAAACATAACTTAAATAATTAATTATTGTTATTATTGTTCATGTAGTCACAAACTTGCTTATATATTATGTAAACCTAATATAACATACATCATCACATGGCGTGCAGCAGAATATTTGACATTTGATGCTAATAGGTCTTTGCTGTGGTAACTTTGCAACAGATATGATTCTAAGGAGGTTCTATCATCCTTTCTGCCAACGAGGTTTAAATGTCTTTAGGTAATGCTCTTCATTCTTTCCTTAACTCTGGTGATTACTGCTGATCATGGCAAGAAAGGGCTTTACTTTAGAGTTGAAACACATATCTTTACAGGATTTTTTCCTTTAGAGATCTTTTCAAGGACAATGTGTGTTAAACACATTGCATACTAGTTTCAACTAAATGATCCTGGTCCTTGACTGATTGTATAAAACTGTTTTTTCGCAAATGCAACGTTCACCATGTTTCAGCTGGTCCAATTCTAGAGGCAAAGAGTTGCTCCATCTTTGGTCTGTCAACTCATGAATTCAAGCATGGGCTCAGATGTCCTGTTAATCATGCTGCTAATCCTCAGCACATGTGCTATATGTGGTGCCCCTCTTTAAGCACAGGTGCCAATGTACTTCCATTAGCTCACAGATACCTGCTTGTCACTTAGGGAGTTAAGGACCTGACATGTAACGAGAGAAGAGATGGGACTCCTAGAATTGACCACAGTGGGAATGTCAAGTGTCTCTTCTCCCCCTCTGCCTGCTCTAAATCATTATCCATACACAGCAGCAGCAGCAATGACTTAGACCTCGCAAACAACTCAACTAGAAAGCCGTTTCTCTTCACCGAAACCTGTGATGCTATTAAAAGTTCACTTCAGTCTGCGTTGCTGATTATATTAGAATACATTTCTTCTTGCAATGTTGGGAAAGTACGTGAAGGCACTTCATCTAAAAAAAAAAAAAAAGTAGTCTAATATAATTCTCCAAAACCTTCTTGAGCCCACTGGAGGAGAACACAGAGTTGAACAGGAATTCACTGACCAGCTGAAAGTGATTATGCATGGTGTTATGGTGGGCCTAACTATGAGCACTGGTTTGTTGTTGACCTTGAGGCCCAAGCTTTTGCTCTGCCTGTAAATCTATTTTAAGAGGTAGAGATTTGTGTTTATCTCTTGGCTGTAGCTATTCTTCACCTCGACTTCATGATTTTCAGGTTCTCGATTTAGCTCAATACATTCACCCTTCTTAGCCTAATGGTAATTAAGGCAGATGAGTTAATATATACACAGTAAAGACAGTATTTTAGTATTCCATTTACGTTGTTTGAACACAATCATTCAAAGAAAAGGAAGAATACAATATTGTGCCAACAGCTAAAAGAGCTTTTATTAAGCACTACAGGTGGTGAATAGTGGTAGTTGAGGGGATCTATACAGAACACAGCAGGACACAGTATCTCTGAAGGCTCCAAAGCTTCACTCCTCATCAAATCCTTTCTGTTGCAGCCAAGAAAGTGGGGAAAAAGATTAGATTAGTATTGCTTTAGTATCACAAAGCAATAAATGTATTATCAAACACATATAGACTAAAGCACTGCAATTGGCCCCACACAATTTGCTCTAATGACTCAATAGCACATACAAGTTAAGTGTAGCCAACAGAGGGCAGCGTGTGCTGTGCACTTTGGTATTGGTACCTTTGAGCCCACATCGCGGCTCTTGGCGCGCAGCTTGTTGACCTGAGACTCAGCAATGTCAGCTCGCTCTTCAGCCTCATCCAATTCATGCTGCAGTTTGCGGAACTTGCCAAGGTGAACGTTGGCCTGTTCCTCCTGTTCAAGTTAAAGAAAAATTAATTTGATTAACTAAAATTATAGTGTAACAATGTGTAGAAGGCACACCCGAACAACATTTCCTCACTTACAGCCTCCTCTGTTGATCTCTTGTATGCTTTAACTTTCAGTTGCAGCTTGTCTACTAGATCCTGGAGTCTGGCAATGTTCTTGCGGTCTTCCTCAGTCTATTGAAGCAAATTACAAATTTAGTTTTGATAAAAGATACCTTAACAACACATGGATGTTTCCAAAGGCTAATGAAGATTCCAAAAATCTGGGACCACTTTCATGTTCACGTGAATGGTAAAGTGCTGTTGGACCTTTGGAACCCACTTTTACATGCAACAAACCTGATAGGTAAGTTCCTTGACACGGCGCTCATATTTACGAACACCCTTCACAGCCTCACTGCTTTTTTTCTGCTCCATTTCCACATCATTTTCCAGCTCCTTCACCTGAACAGGGACATGACTTTCAGATACATTTCTGCATTTTAAAAAAGATGATTGCCAAAAAAAAAAAAGTAACAGAAACCTCACCCTGGCCTCCAGCTTCTGGATCTGCTTCTTGCCTCCCTTTAAGGCGATCTGTTCAGCTTCATCCAGACGGTGCTGCAGGTCTTTGATGGTTTGCTCCATGTTCTTCTTCATACGCTCCAGGTGAGCGCTGGTATCCTGCTCTTTCTTCAGCTCCTCTGCCATCATGGCAGCATCAGTAATGGCCTTTTTAGCCTTCTCTTCAGCATTTCTGCACTCCTGCACAGCATCTTCTACTTCTGTCTGAAGCTGGGACGTATCAGCCTCCAACTTCTTCTTCTGATTGATCAGGCTGGTGTTCTTTTTTATATAAATAATTCAATTGTGTTATCTATTGTACTATGAGGCAACATTTGCAAAGTATAATTCTCTATATATCATCAGCCATACCTGTGAGTGCAGTAGCTGCACCCTCTCACTAACATCCAGCAGTTCTTGCTCAGCAAGTTTGCGACCTCGCTCAGTTTGCTCAAGAGCAGTCCTCAGTTCCTCAACTTCGGCCTGTAGCAGGTTGTTGCGTCTTTCAACAATGGCAATGTTTTCCTTCATATCCTCATTTGCTCGCATGGAGTCATCCAGTTGGAGCTGAGCATCCTGAAACGTTTTCAGAGCCTCCAGTTATAAAAATGTCATATTAACCATGGCAGAACACACGAAAGCATGAACATCCGTTTTTACCTTCAAATGCGCATGAACAGACTTGAGTTGTTTCTGGGCCTCAGCTGCCTGTCTGTTGGCCTGGCTCAGCTGGATCTCCATCTCATTGAGGTCTCCCTCCATCTTCTTTTTCAAACGCAGGGCCTCATTTCTGCTGCGAGTCTCAGCCTCAAGTGAGCTCTGCAGGGTGTCGACGGTCCTCTGCAGGTACCTCTTGCTCTGCTCCATCTCCTCCTCTTTCTCAGCTATTTTACGCTCCATTTCTGCCTTGATCTGGCTGAACTCAAGCTGGGCTCTCAGAATCTTTCCCTCCTCATGCTCAAGAGAAGACTGCAATAGAAATCAGGTGTCTGGCCAACTATACATATACAGAATCTCATTGTGAATTTGAGTTTTGAGTCTCACCTCTGCTTCCTCAAGAGCAGATTGAATCTCACTCTTTTCCTGCTCCAGCTGCTTACGAACCTTCTCCAACTCATGGACAGTTTTTCCTCCCTCACTAAGTTGCTCAGTAAGGTCCGAAATTTCCTCTGTGTATGAAGTTAGTTGTATTTCATTGGCTTTTTTGGAACCGGCAAATTATATATTGCATGCTAAGACACACTGATGTACATTACCCTGAAGATTCTTATTCTCTCTCTTCATGGTCTCCAGATGATCCAGAGACTCCTCATATGAATTCTTCAGTTTAAAGAGCTCAGTGCTCAGAGACCTGGCCTCCTTCTGAGAGCTCTCCAGCTCACACTGGGACTCCTCATACTTCTGTTTCCACTCAGACAGGACCTGAAATGTGTGCTCTTCTACATCATTATTTATTCAGACTTTATCAACAAGAGCTAAATGTCCATGTGAATTTAAGATTCTACCTTGTCAAAGTTCCTTTGCTTCTTGTCCAGAGCAGCAGCAGCAGCATTAGACCTCTCCACATCTACCATGAGATCTTCAATCTCATTCTGCAGTCTGTGTTTAGTCTTCTCCAGAGAGGAACATTTAGCATTTACTGCTTCAACAGCTTCCTCAGCATCTTGCAGCCGCTGAGCCAGCTTCTTTCTGGAATACAGGAGAATTCACTCAGGACCAATGTTAAACTTTGGATGGTTTTCAGCGTGATTTCATTTTTGTCTCCCCCTGATCCACTAACTGCCTGCCCCCTGAATACATTGTGAAAGAGTCCAGTCTTGGGGTCGTAAACGTCAAACAAACACTAGGGGACAGGCTGTGCACCAAAACATGGGGGCGACAGCCGTTCATTTTCAGAAAATGGCTGTGGCACGACCAAAGAAAAGACGCTCAGAGGAATATAAGGCGAGAAGAAGGCGAGAGTGAACAAAGATCCGGATTTACACTGGGGAATCAATCCAAAAGAGGCAAGAACTCCGCCGGCAGAAGGTCTCCTGTCTGATGCACATGTTCTTACTCGACAGGTAGGTACAGTCAAGTTGGTGGTTGTTGTAAATGCATGCACACTTGAGCCCTTTATTTCGAATGTGTCTTCACTTTTGCTATGTTTGCCATGAATTAAGTGATTGTATATATTCACTCACTTGGCCTCCTCCAGCTCCTCAGTCCTCTGGATGGCATCAGTTTCATACTTCGTTCTCCACTGAGCCACCTCAGAGTTGGCCTTGGACATGCCGCGCTGCAGTTCAGCCTTGGCCTCCTGCTCCTCCTCATACTGCTCCCTGAGCAGGTCACAGTCATGACGAGCAGACTGCACTGCATGGGCCAAGGCATTCTTGGCCTAAATTAATATAGAAAATATGGATATCAACCACTTTTGATACTTTATCTCCTCATACTTTATGAATAGTCATCATACCTTTACTTCCTCTTCTAGTTGTCTTTTCAGATCTTCAAGTTGTTGATTGTAGGAATTCTTTCCTCTAGTGAGCTGTGAAATAAGAGATTCTTTCTCCTCCATCTGTCTTGATAGCTCATCTGAAAAATTTAGTGTTTTTGAGAAGCATTATTCAGCGCTGAACATGTTTCTCATTTTGAGTGAAAAGAACATAGTACTAACCATTCTCAGCTTGAAGCTTTGCTCTGTGGGTGGTGAAGTCGTTCAGAGATCTCTGATACTCATCACACTTGTTTCGGTATTCATTCATTTGATCCTCCAGAGTTCTGCAGGTCTTCTCCAAGATAGTCTTCACAATAAGTGTAGTACAATTCACAGGCACTGTTTACATCTATTCAGCTACAAGATGTCTCTAACTGTGGCTGAAGAAAGTCTGCTTTTCAAGATATTTACGGTTATTTTGCTGACCTTTCAAATTCATTGCACAAGTGTGGACATTTGCATTTAACATTTTAGAACACACATACCTTTGACTTAACTAAATGTTCCATGCTGGAGACCACATCATCCAGTTCCAGTCTGAGTTCACTCTTTTCTTTCTCCAGTTTCTGCTTGACTCTCTGCAGGTTGTCTATCTGCTCCCCCAGGTCAGCAACACTGTCAGCTTGCTTCTTCCTGAGAGTAGCAGCAGTGGCTTCATGCTGCAGAGTGGCCTCTTCAAGGTCTCTGCGGAGTTTCTGAAGCTCAGCCTCCCTCTTCTTATTCATCTCTATCTGGGCAGCTGTTGCTCCACCGGCCTCTTCCAGTCTCTCACTGATCTCCTCCAACTCTCTGGCCAAGTCTGCTCTCTGCTTCTCCACCTTGGCTCGGGCAGCTCGCTCTGCTTCTAGCTCTTCCTCCAACTCTTCTACACGAGCCTAATGAACAGGAAGAACATGCTTAAGTGTAGCAGTAGTTTAAATATTTGTTGACACATAACTGAAATCATTTTACGTTACCTGCAGCTCTTTCAACTTCTTTTGGAGTTGAGCAATTATGGCCTCTTCATCTTCAATTTTGCCATTCAGCTGGCTGATTTCAAAGTCTTTCCTGCAGAATTTTGTTGTTTGATTGTTACTTTATTAGACCAACGAATACTAAATAACCAAAGACAAAATTAAATTTACTTTTTCAGTCGCTCCTCTAACTGCTGCTTGTCATTTTCGAGATCCATTACAGTCTCCAAGGTCAGCTTCAAGTCTCCCTCCAGCTTCCTCTTGGCTCTCTCAAGGTCCATTCGAATCTTCTTTTCTTGCTCAAGAGACCCTTCAAGCTTAATATGACATCATTGCAACATTTGTGAGCACTTTAATTATGAATACTTACTACAAAGTGTAATCTAACAAAATGATATGGGGTCTTACATCGTCTACTTGCTGCTCCAGCTTGACTTTTGCCTTTGTCAGAGTGTTGACTTTGTCTTCTTCACTCTGCAGGTCATCCAGTGTTTGCTGATGAGCTTCCTGTAAGGCTTTCTTTTCCTTGGTCAGCTTTGCAATGATTTCATCCAGAGCTGCCATCTCCTCAACCAGGTTCTTTACCTGTGAACAATTTCAAGAGACATTAACTAAGTTAAGTTAGACGACTAACTTAATTAAGTTAATGACTAACTTAATTAAGTTAGTCGTCACACCTTGTTCTCGGTAGCGTGCTTCTCTTTTTCCACTTTCGCCAGAGTTAACTCTAAGTCATCAATGTCTTTCTTTAACTCAGAGCACTCATCCTCCAACTTCCTCTTCTTAGCAGTCAGTTCAGAATTCATCTCCTCTTCGTCCTCCAGCCTTTCTGTCAGCTCTTTGATTTTGGCTTCCTGTTGAATCTTACTCTTGATCAGCCCCTCACATCTTTCTTCAGCATCACATAGATTATCTTGCTCCTGTCAAACATTAAGTCTCATTAGAATGGAATTTTAGACAAGATGCAAAGAATGCGTCTCTAAAACAGTATGCCATTCTCACAGCCTGGACTTGGAGTTGCAAGTCATTCTTCTCTTGGAGAAGTGAAACCATTTTCTCCTCTAGTTCCTTCCTACGAGCTTCTGATTTTGCATAAGCCTCTTTCAACTTCAGGAATTCTTCCTTCATGTTGGCCATCTCTTTTTCTGCCTCAGCAGATCTCAACAGAGGTTTGATCTTAAAGTACAGCTTCATCCAAGGCCAATTCTTCACCCCCATGAAAGAACGTACATTCCACTGGATCACCAATAGAGCATCTCTGCATTTTTTTTCATGAAATAGAACATTTAAGTTAAATATGTAAACCACAAACCACTAACTCCTGAATATTTACTGACTTATGTCAGATCCATACCTGCGTTCTACTATCTTCTGATACTCAATACGAGACAAAAGACCACGAGATCGGGCTTGGATAGCAGTAATGATTTTGGAGAGACGCTCATCTCTCATTTCCTCCAGCAGACCCAGCAATCCAGCCTTGAAGAACACCTAAAGAGAAATAGGAGCTCCAATGTTTAGCTCATTATTCAGTATCTCCTGAAAGCTTTTTTTTCATTAATAGACCTATAGACAATACCTTTGTGTGTCCAAACTTGTACTGATTGTGATCTATATCTAGAGACCCAAGGAGTTTCTCTGCTCCCTTCCTGCTGTCAATGAACTGACCCTCAGGGATGGCAGCAGGATTCAGGATACGATATCTAGAAAATTAAAATGATGAAATGTTCTGAACCATAATATCATAATCTCTGCTTGTTTGGAGTCATGTAGTATATGATTTGAATGACATATTACCTCTGTTTGAAATCTCCGTAGAGGATCCTGTTTGGGAAACCTTTCCTGCAGATCCTGATGCCCTCCAGCACACCGTTACAGCGCAGCTGGTGCATCACGAGTGGATTCTCCATGGCCCCAGGAGTCTTGGTCTCATTCGGGATGATGCAACGCACAAAATGAGGGTGAGTAGACCTCAAGTTGGTCATCAGTTTGTTCAGGTTCTCCTTCAATATGTGGAAACACCTTCACATTAACTGGTGCACTTTGATATACAACTTCCATTTTATAAAATTTAAATATTTATATGCAGTACCCTATGAAGAGCAGACACAGTCTGAAATGATGATCCCTTCTTTTTCTTCTCCTTTTTACCTTCAGTACCGTCGGCCACTGTTCAAAACATATGTGTAACTTTTAAAAGCTATGCAAAAAAACTATTGTAATCTGTAAAGTGAAAGTTTCATCAGCATAGTACCCATATCAGCTCCAGCATAATTTGCAAAGAGGATACCAAGCAGCTTGAGAGTGGACTTCTGGTACAGTGCAACTACAGTCTCATTCAGAGGATCTTTATTCTTTACCAGCCAGTTGTTGATATTATAATCAACAGTTCCAGCATAGTGCATCAGGGCAAAATGGGCCTCTGGTTTTCCTTTGACAATTCTGGGCTTCTGGAAGTTGGCTGATTTTCCCAGATGGTTGTCATAGAGCTTAGCTTTAAAGGTTGTGTCTGAGGCTTTGGGGAACATGCACTCCTCTTCAAGGATGGACATGATACCCATGGGCTGAGGAGACCAAGTATGAGAAGTTTGGATAAGTTATTCTTTGATTCTTTTTTTTATTAATGTCCATACATCTGATAGCTGTGCATCTAACCTTTTCAATGAGGTCAATACAGGCCTGCAAATCCATACCAAAATCTATAAAGGTCCATTCAATGCCCTCTTTCTTGTACTCTTCCTGCTCCAGCACAAACATGTGGTGGTTGAAAAACTGTTGCAGTTTTTCATTTGTGAAGTTGATGCACAGCTGCTCAAAGGTGTTGTACTGGGAAAGACAAACATATAATTCTTACATTGACATAATATTGAAGGGGGTTGATTTATTGTCAAACACTCACCTCAAAGATCTCAAATCCAGCAATGTCCAGCACACCAATGAAGTACTGGCGAGGCTGCCTTGTCTCCAGTGACTGGTTGATTCTCACAACCATCCACAGAAACATCCTTTCGTAAACAGCTTTGGAGAGAGCTCCAACAGCATAGGTTACCTGTTATAATGCAGTACATTTAACCTCATGTACATTTTTTTCTTTCATCAACTGTAAAGCCTCCCTCATAGATAACAAGCTTGATCACCAATTACCTGCGCGACATTTTGTCCCTTGGTGACCCACTCATTTCCTACTTTGACTCTTGGGTGACAGAGACATTTGATGAGGTCAGCAGAGTTCAGGCCCATCAGATAAGCCACTTTGTCAGCGTCTGAAGAAGGACAAAGAATGTTGTGTTACTCTCTGAACTGGTTCCGAACAAACTGACAGAGAGGCCTCCTGTTACCTTCAGTGCCATCCGCCTCGGCTTGCTCCTCTCGTGGCCTCTGCTTGAACTTCATGTTGCCATGATGCATGATGGCACCTGTTAGCTTGTAAACAGAGTTCTTTTCCTCTTGAGTAAAGCCCAAGACATCAAAAGCATTCTGTGGAGGAGCACACAATAACCTCTTAAATTATGCAGATAATATCATTTTGATGAAATAAAGCATCAGAACTGCTTTGGTAGGGCCTTTATTGTTTTATTGGACCCATTTAGTTCCTATGAATAGATTGGAGTTAAATAGACTATTTTTAAATGAGTAATAAGTGAAAGCCTGACATCTGTTGCCATCAGTTCATCTGCATCGTCAATGGAGACCACTTGGGTTTCCCCCTGAGAGATGAATGCATAGTCATAGGGATTATTTGTGATCAACAGCATCTCTGGATGAGAGAGAGAGAGAGAGAGAAAGGTCAGACAGATGGAGCCACAGCTAAAATACAAACCCAATGACAGGTTTGTTTTTTAGTTTCAACTTTTCTTGCCTATGAACATGCCTCTGTACTAACCCAGGAGTTCAGGCTTCTTGTTGGACAGAATCTGGTAGAAAATGTGGTAATCTCGCTCTGCTTTGAGCTGGAAGGTCACACGGGACTTCTCCAGAAGGTCTGACAATTTACAAATACAAGGGAGAAGATCAAACTTAAATCAAATAAGTAATTTGTGTAATTTTGATAAGGATTTTTTTGTTCTTACAAGTTTCGATGTCAGCAGAGGCTAACTTTCCCCGCGTATCAAAATGAATTCTGATAAATTTACCCTGAAAGTAAAAAGACAATTTTAAAGGTACCTTAAAACCTGCTTGTGGTACTGATTTAGAAAAGACATAGACACTCACAAATCTAGAGGAGTTGTCATTCCTGATTGTCTTGGCATTACCAAAGGCCTCCAGAGCTGGGTTAGCCTGGATGATTTGGTCCTCTAGGGTGCCCTGTCATAGAGAAACATTTTACACACAAAAAGACCTTAGCAGCCTCCAGTAGCACCAATTGATTTAGCATTTCCTATTGAAAACAAGGAAACTGAATATGCACAACAAATTTAGTCCAATTTGGCTAGAATGAGAGTCGATACTGAATAGTTCAATCCAACTGGATCCTCCCAGAACCCCTTCAACATATCACACATTCAACAGAGCTTATTATTCACCTTGTCTTTGGCATTGGGGTCTTTCTTAATGCTTCCAGCTGCAATGCTTGCAAAATATTGGATGACGCGTTTTGTGTTAACAGTCTTTCCTGCACCGGATTCTCCACTGCAATTGCAAAATTAACAATCAATATAGTGGCAAAATGCATTATTGAGTGTTATTTTATAGTACATAGCATATAGTATTTAGTCCAGGATAGTACATACGTAATAAGAATTGACTGGTTTTCACGGTCTACAAAAACAAAATGTTGTTAGGGTCAAGTCTCAGTATTCTTATACATGTAATGAATATTTCCCACAACATCATCAATCATGATGTCGTATTTGTATGCACCTGACAGCATGTACTGGTAGGCATTGTCAGAGATGGAGAAGATGTGAGGAGGAGCTTCACTCCTCTTCTTTCCTCTGTAGGCAACAACCACCTCTTGGTTGTAGACTGGCAGCCACTTGTAGGGGTTGACAGTCACACAGAACAGCCCAGAGTAGGTCTATGAGAATAGTATTTTTACATTATTACTATCATGGGATCAGTTCTTTGTCACTTAAAAATGATAATGTTTTGTTATGTATTATTTATTGTCTTATCACATTTAGATTGGTTTCACAGTTTGGTTTGTGAAACCAACAAGCTAGTGCTAAGTAGGGTTCATTCTTTATTTGCGTGATCTACTCACATAGATCATCCATGATGCATAACGTTCTTTGAGGTTATACAGCACAGCTGGTTCATGGAGGAAGGTCAGCATAGCCATGTCCTCGATTTTGTCAAACTTTGGAGGATTCTGTTGCATAATCTGAGTGTCTTTGACAATTACAGTCTAAAGAGAGTTAATGCATTTTTCTAATTAATATGCGATGGTCACAGTATTTCCATATATAAATATCATTATGACTAAGAAAGCAAACACTGAGCCGTGATAAATGTTAGTTTTGTCACTGTCGCATAACAAATCATGCCACAGATTGTGAGACAGAGATAGAACAGATGATTTACTACATCACTCAACTGCTCAGCGTAGCAGCAGCACACACTTTAAATGCAGCGGCACTCAGGGTCCTATTAAACTTGTATTCACACTCACTCAGTGACACACAGTTTACATAATACAGGGGGTCCTTGAGTTACGTCGGAGATCCGTTCCTGAGAATGTGTCGAAACCGAATTTCGACGTAAGTCGGACCATACATTCATTGTGCCATTGTACATACATTGTGCCACCAGATGTCGCTATAACACCACGCTAAAATAAGAGTTTACACCGTAGGGGTTGAGATGGCGAGTGTAATGAGCATTTCCTTTAGATTTCTGTTATCAACTGTGTACACCCTGTGTTGTGAATAAACCTACGGTATTGCCACGATCCCGAACCCATCTGTGTCCGTGTGCATCTCCTTACCGATTAGACTTTTGATGGGAATGTATTTATTTAATCACTATAAGACATTATATGTATTGCTAATTCATGTAATACATATATAATTATATGTCTAAGTGGCAATATGTAACCACTGACCTTCCCATACTGTGTCTCTACAGTGACCTTGTCTCCATCTCGGCTGCTGATTGTTGCCTTCACAAACTCCTCCACTGGATCCGGGACAAAGCATTCCTTCTTTATGTCGAAGGGACGTGTGGAATCCTCCATACGCTGCCTGTCTGACTTCCTCAGGTAAGGGGCAGCTGCCCCAAACACAGCCATCTCTGCATCCCCCATGGCTGCTTTGTACTACACACAGCAGATATTAATTAAGGGCTTCACCTGTCTGAAGTTCCTTCATCCGCATCAGGTCTGTATTATGATGCTGTCCAAATATGATTTTTTTTAAATGTTCTTTTTTCTTTCTTTACCTTTGAATTCAAACTATTCAGATAATCTTTATGGTTCAGTTGGATCTTACATGTACTGATTAGCACCCACACTACATCGGTCTTTACCGCTATAATATAGGAAATGATTAGAAGACATTGGTAAAAGTGGAATTTACCTATGTGCTCAAATGAGATGAGAGATGAGCTCAGGCTTCAGAGATTCAGTCAGCGATCCACCTGCCGTGGGACACAGAGAAATATAAGTAAGACGCTGATGTTATAGTAAAATTAGCTGATAAACGTCGGTGGAAATAAGAGGTTTGGAGAAACATTAGTGTATATCGAATGGAGGCAGTTTTTATTAAATTTGTTATACATCTAGTTCAGCAAGTATCTTTCTCCTTTGTTACAATTTTTTTTTTAAATCAGTAAAATTGTGTTAGATTACAGCAGAAAGATCCAGTACAAAAAACAGCATCTCGGAATATAAAATACCACTAGTGATGCAGACTTACTGAGACCAGGTGAAGCAGAAGCAGCTACTAGACCTACAGGGTAGGCAGAGATCAAATATATAACCCCAGATAACCCTGCCTTACAAGGCCAAGGACACCACCCTGACCTCATTACACACACGCAGACACACACAGACACACACAGACACACACACATCAACAGGTATACAACTTCCACACATACCACCATGCAATTGGCCATTGTACTCTAAAACGCACGCATGCACACACACACACACACACACACACACACACACACACACGCACAGTGGTAATCGCCATCACTTTAATCTCTCATGACAGGGCTCTCTGTGGCTCTCATGATGTCTGGCTGCCCTCTCTACTTGTTTGTCTCTGCCTCTCACGTCCAAATAATGTGATTTTTTGGGAGCAGAGCCAGGAAATTTCTCTTGCATAGCTCAACCATGATTCACCCAAGCATAAGCTCCTCTATCTCTTATTCTCCCAAAGTTTTTTGTCTGCCATCTCGTGTGCTAAATTCTTTTTCCAGGAATCCAGTTGGTCAAAGACAGAAAGCAGATTCCATTTATTGCCAACGAGGGGGAGCAAAAGAAAACATACTGAAAAGGAGACGGGTGCAGTCCGCTTTTTTAATTAGTATCTGTATTCACAGAACATATCCCCCACTCAGTCTGAGACAGCAGGTTAGAAAACAGGACACAATGGAGACACTGCTTTCATTTATACCTTTATTGATTATCCAAAGGGAAAATGTGAAAAGTAGTAGCACAGATTTTACAAGTACCACTAGCAATTATTAGTAGCTTATAATAATGGCTTATTTTAAAGCCTTTCACTTGCTGTCTTCATGCACTTAGGAAAGGCCTGTATTTCTTTGTATTTTCACTCAATTCTTTAATTGATTTTTCTGTCTGTGCATACTGTCACCAGGTGCTAATTGGCTTTCAGATCACTCTTAAGTGTAGCAGGGTTAAGTGGTTGTGTGATAACCTATGAATTAACACTTGTGCCTGCCAGGCCTTCTGACTATTCTATACACTGCAGGTCAACTGATCAAGCTCCATGTGTTTTGCATCCTGTCAGCACTACTGATTGTTCGGTGACAGCTCTGACATGACCTCTTGCATGGTGTCCAATGGGCTGACGACATATTGTACAGCTGACACATGGGCAGAACTTAAAAGAAATAAATACTGACTGATGAAAATTCTAATTTGCCACCACCCAGATTCTGTCACTACACATCAGCTGTTCAAGAGCAGCTGTTTCAAACAACAACAGTGGAGGATGATGCCTGGCTGCTGACAGCTGTATTCTTGTTGGACACAGTACCACTTACATGACCACTAATTTGGGATAGATTACCTTACATACATTATCTTTGCGGACCTTATAAGTCAGAGGGTCTCTTTATCTTAACTTGTCATCCATATTTTAAGGGTCTATAGTCATTTGTTTGTAGGTGGGCTCTGACAGTAATATGACAAGTGTACAGCACACACTTACACTTTACCCTTCTGGTATGTTTTACATTTCATATTTAGTACATCAATACTTTTAAAGAGGGAAGAGAGAGTCGCAGTGAGGGATCCCTCTCCCCAGGCGGACAAAAGTGTCATGGATGCTGCATGAGAGAGCGAGAGAGAGAGAGAGACAAACAAACAGCCATTCATTCTCAAATTAACACCTACAAGCAATTCAGAGTGTCCACTTCACCAACCCCTATACACACACACACACATAGCCTCATAGGGCTTTATCAAAGAGTACAGGGTGTGACATCCTCTGACCTCTGACCTACACTCTCAATAAGGGTGAGGAAAAACTGAAAAAAAAACTTTTAACAGAAGAAAAAAAAACGCAGAAACCTCCAGGAGAGACTCATGTGAGGGATCCCACTCCCAGGGATGGACAGAAGTGCAATGGATGCCACGTGTACACAACACACAATGGACTGGAATGTCTATTGTGTGTCTGTGGTACCTTCTCTACTTTCTGTTAACAGTAAAAACACAGACGAGACAAGAATAAGTGTCTGCTGTTAGGAGGAATAGCATGAACTGATTCAAGTTAGTTATAGTTTCTCGTGCAGCTCCTCTATAGAACCTGCACAGGAGTCTTGTTTTTGCTGCAGAACTATTAGCCATGTTTTTGTGTGTATGATCAGTACTTTCAAAGGGCAGAGGTTTTACTGTCTTTTGTAGTCTCCACCAAAGATGATGGTTCTTGCTTTTGTAAGAATTGTTTAACTGATCATCATCAGTACGTTCATCAGTACCATCAGACCATCAGTAATTATATATAGCCCCCCAAGGATGCGATAAAAACTGGACTGAATGGCCGAATGGATGGAATTTGTGGCTGAGATGCCAAAGAGTTATAGACAGAGGTGACAAGCCTTCATGGCCTTCATAATGCACGTAACAGCATTATGCTGGAAAAGTGGCAAATAACCATGTCCACCAAGTGTGATGTTTCCACCACTGCCGATGATAGATGAGTCTTTGACCTGAGAAGCAAAGCCAATAGTTTCATCCTCTCATCTCAAAAGCAAGATGTTTGTGGGTTTTGTGTCTAGTGTGACATTGGCTGAAGGTGACATTAGAATAAGATTAATTCCTGAGCAGTGAGGGCTCTATTCATAGAAAGCTACACTTGCCATTGTTCTCTCATCATTTTGGTATTAAGCATGTATGCGGTTTATTAATACTCTGAGTGGGATGGATATTAATAAACCCTTTGTTTGATACGTTGCCTGACCTCCCTGCCTTCCACTGCACTGTCAGACTGTTTACTGATCCCACTATCAGTGGCACTCTGAGCCCAGAAGCTGCCCAAAAGATATGGGCCCACTTTAACTAGAACTGAACTGGACCATGCTCAGATATTGTCAAAGGGAAACAACACAGACACAGGGGCTTCATGACAACATCATTCCTTGGACGTAAAACCATATATATATACGCGTGTATGTGCGTGTGTGCGTGTGCATGTGTGTGTGTGTGTGCGTGTGTGTGTGTGTGTGTGTGTGTGTGTGTAAACCAAAGCAAACCACATGGATGGATATGCGAGGGCCAGACTGGGTGAGATGGGAATATTGCCCATCGGCCGGTATGGTTGTCGGTCCAGTGAAAGGGTCTCTAAACACTTCAAAACAGATGATCACACAACAACTTTTAAGTGGCCAACCTAGTTACGACTTCCTCTTAGACACACATGCTGTGTGACCCCTGAACTGTGAAACCTGATGGCATAGATGCTTATGTATAAGTTAAATAAGTCAAACATGTATATAAAAGTTTAAAAAAGTTTATCATTAAAAAAGTAAAAAATAAGTATAAATATACATATATACATAATCAAACTCCAGGCTTAGCTAGTCATCTTGGGGCGTTTTAATTGTCTGGGGCCATTTCTGCATGTAATTCACATGCATACATTTACTATTCACAGTAATCTGACATTATTAGATCTGAGATCATTTTATCCACCCGGCTTAATACAGCCATGTCCACCCATGTCCTTCCTTTTTGGATCTCAGCTTCGGAACATTTTCAGCAGCAGGGCAGGGCAGAGCAGACTGGGCTGGCAGCTGTTTGTGTTGTCAGTCAATGTTTTAAAGGGGATTAGAGGTGAGATCCGACAGCTGACAGATCCTCTGGCTGCCTGGACACCACACAGATACCAGGCTTTTTCATGGATCTGAGCTGAGACAAGCAGCAAAACCATCGATATTTATGTCCAATAACATTAAAGTTGAGCAACATGAAATTAGCAGTGCAATAGAGAGAGAGACAAGCAAAGCATTAAAATATTAGAACTCCAGCTGCAATTCTGTTGTACTATTGAAACGATGATCAATCTGCATGGAACTAAAATTAGTAGCTCAGCTGTGGTAATGGCTTAAACGTTAATGGAATAATTCCCTTAAATTTAACTACAGCACTGTCAGACAAACATCCAGAAAGAGCGTTCTTTGTTAATGGTCTGTAGTCCAATTATCAGACATCCACAGCTGTTATGGTCTGATAAAAGAGGATACTGTGGCAAGACTATTAAATGTTCAATATACAGAGTGTGAGAACTAGGTTGAGGGAATGGTTAAAACTGTGAGTTGGTCAGTTCATCTCCAATATCCATGTCTTTTCACTGTGGGAGGAAGTACATAGGCCGGCTGACAAATACCATTTCAACACAAAGAGTGATAAACAGAACAGAATAATCTGGACGTCTCATGATACAACTAAAAGAAATGTTCAGAGTACATCACATAGCACTAACATAGGCCAGAGTAGTGTCTTACAATCATAGGTCTGCAAAGCTGTTTGGACACTGCACACACTAGATGTATTTGCATGTGCGTGTGTGTGTGCGTGAGTGCGTGAGTGTGGGTGTGTGTGCGTGCGTGCATGTGTGTGTGTGTGTGCGTTCGTGTCATTTCTCACTGACACGCTCTCTGGAGTTAGACACAAAAAACAAGGCACATTTTTAAATAAACAAATTTATTTGTATAGCCCATATTCACAAATTGCAATTTGCCTCATAGTGCTCATAGGGCTTTTCAACTCTCTCTTTTCTTTCAGATTTCTACGTGTGTATTATATGTACTGAAACAGGTGACTTACATTGTGACGTGTCAGAGCTTATCAGTACTGACGTGATCATGTAGTAATGACAACTGACAACTGAGTAGCAGGTGAGAATAATGTGAGGGTTGAACAGGAGAGGAGGAAGAGGAAGGAAAAGAAACAAGTATCACGTAGTATAATGTACAGTTATAATTTTCGGGGTATATAGTACAGTACTGTAATGTAACGGCGTGATGTTATATGTATACCATTATATCACCATTATATCACAGATTCTGTGATGTGTTGTAAAGCAGTGTAATTAATACAGTGATGCACCTATGAGTCTGCCAGCTGCCACTGATTTTTAAAAAAAAGAAAAATAGAGGCTGTCAAGCGGAACTTCATTCTAAAGCCTGCAGATGTCAGTATTAGACCACTAATGCGGCTGTGCTGAGCTGTGGTAAAGACAGCAGTCTTACTCTAGGAGGCACTGTTGCACTGAAGACTGTTCCTAATGTTTAATGTTGCATATACGTACTTTCAGGGTCACCACACATTTTTACTCATAAAGTTTCTAAACGTTTCTAGATATTTTCAAGCACATAAGATCGTAGAAAATCTAAATTAGACTCTTGACAAAAAAAACACTTCACATTTGCCATCTTCAGCTGACCCGCTATACATTTTACTAAAGCGAATGTCTTGAAATAATGTCAACACATTAATCTGTCAAGGTCAACATGTTAGACAGTCTTTGTCACTTCAGTGTAAACTAGACGTTTGTGTATAAATATTAATATTTATTTATTTCCGACAATTAATGAAACCAAAGTGAATGTTGAAGTTGTGTCATAATCCACCTCTGTCACTATGAATCTTATTAACTCCCCTTTTGGTTCATATTGAAATCCTTTGTTTGTTTGTCTCACCTCTGTAGCTGTTTTTTAAAGACATAAGACATTTTTTTCTTAAATTTTGTGAGTAACACAAAAAAATTATTAAAGTAAAACAAGTAGAATGAGAGTGCTGAGCTTATGTAAGATGAAAGTTTGCAATGCAAAGGCCTGCCAGCTACGAATATTTGTTTAATCCCAGGGGACCTCCTTCCAAAAATAATTCCCCTACAACACATATATACTTTATTGTAACAAAATAAAAATAATACTGATTTCTCACACTTACACTGTGGATGTACTGCCTGGTTTTAGTGTGATAACAAACCTAGGACGTCAAAAACAGAAAACAGGTAAGAGTGGTGTCTGTTTACTCGTACAATATGTCTCCTCACAATAAAGCAAAAGCAATGTCATTCCCAAAATGACAAATACTTGTGGTGGACCATGTTGTTCACATGGCCACATCCACAAAATAACACTACACCATCTGAAAGAAAACAGAAAAAGAGCATTATTCACTATTGACTGAGCAGCTGTACAACTCAGATCAGCCCAACACATACGCTGATTATTTACAGAATTATTATTATTGTAGAATTATTTATAGAATACAATAAGCCCTGTATGTGTACAATGTAATTACACATAGTATGTAAATGTTCGACAGTTTGGCTTTTATGTTTGACAGTTTCTGTTCACTGATTGACAGAGGCAGACTGTAGCAACAGCTGAGTCTTAGCCTGGGTGCAGTAGAAAGGTCACTGCTATTAATACACATGAGCACAGATACACACACAGTGTGACATTCTATCTCATTACAAATTATAGATCAATGTTGACTCTTGTAATGCACAACTTCTCTGTGATGATCAGACTCGCACTCAGCCTCTGTCTCTGTTGTTAATTAAGGTGAAACAAGCCAGAGACGATGAGAGATACTTATTCACAACAAGGGAATCAGTGTCCGCTGGAGTAATGTGACAACTTGGAGGTCCTGGGTGAGAACATAAATAGTATTGTTTTGTGAGTGTGTGTGTGTGTGTGTGTATGTGTATGTGTGTGTGTGTGTCACTGATGGTGAGCAAAGAAGCTGCAGTTACTGAGTAGATTTTGCTGAATCGACATATCCCAGACATATATAAATGTATTATGCACAGACCACTGCATGTGTGACTGATGTTTAACTCTCCTGTCTGCAGCTGCAGTGAAACCAAACCCTGGCGGCATCATCGTAGGTGAAGACTTGAGTCATCTGTGTGAGAACTGGACAACAGAGCTCCAAACTACAGGCAGAAGCAGTGCAGTGTAGTGCAGCACAGACTGAGTCAGCAGCAGCTCCTGGCTGCCATTCCCAGTTGCATGCAGTTACATGTATTTCAGGCTGTGGAATGCTGCTGGCCACCTGTCATTTCGTTCATGCCGCACATGGCGGCTCACTTCACCACACCAGAGGATTCCTCCTGTTTCTACCACGTTACCAGCAGCGTTGACTACATGCTACATGATCTGGATTAATCTTGAACAATGCACCTGTGGATCTGGATCCTACCTACAAGATTTGAAAACTAGTTTGTATAGATTGTTTAAAATCTAACCAGACTTCTGGATTACATTCATTTATTCCAGTCTGAACCAGCGGTAATCCACTTTACTCGTGTGTTATATGCATTCTAGCTGGGATTACAGCCTTATCACATGAAACGGTGGCTGCTGTTTAGTCTGAGGTGGATAATCCACACAAACACACTGCTGCATTCAAAGGCCTGCAGCAGCTGATTGTTTTATGTTTTAAGTTAACGCCTGATTGGTGGTTTGGTTCTGGGTCCAGATGTTCCTCAACACAGTGCTGGTGGTCCTGACGGACCTGGCGGCCCGGTTCCTGGGTAACACTGTGTTCCGGCAGCACTTCCATCTCTTGCTGTCAGCAGTAGTGATGTTCGGTCCTGCACTGAGCTTCTGGGTCTCGCACCATAGTATCTTTGCCAAGAGGAGCCACTTTCTGTACAGGTGAGTCATTTTCCTGTTTACTTCCTGCATGCTCAGCCAATCTGGGCCGGCTGTGTTATTGTGTCATTGACTTGCCCCTGCCTAAAGACAGCTGACCAAAAACAAGACAAATGGTATAGTCCCTAAGCAGTAGCCAGGTAATGAGAAATAAACAAACAGCATTATAAACAGCATATGTAGTGATGTGGATGAGTGATGCAGTATGAGGAATACATGGGGCTCTGTTTGTCTGTGTCAGCAGGTGGTGGACAGTGGGTTTATTACTGCATCTGATGTTGCTGTTAAACTACACTAATGTCATATGTGACTGAAAAAGAAAACAAAACGCTAAATATATCTGTGAAGATTCTCAGTCGTCCAGCTCATGGTATCATCAGGAGTGGTTTCAAGTGGGCAACTGGACTTTTTGGGTTTTTCACCTCTCATCCAAGAGGCTTCTTCAAGTCTGTCGAGTTATTGGGAGGTTCCATGTATTAGACATCTGTGGTTATATATAAGTGTTCCCACTTTGATCAGAGCAGACACGTGGGTTGGAAGAGAAGTAAAAGAAGCCATTTATATCAACTTGGAGAAACGGTCACTCATTAGAGGAGGTGGTTTGAGACACCAGCTATCAGCTAACTACAATGGTGTCCTGAGCTGCCATTACCAGAAGACTCATCTCCTGTCCACACCACAACTCACATAATGTCTCAGGAGACCCTAACAACACTCATTCACACCTCGACTCAGGTGAAACCGACCACACAATAGAGGATCAGAAGGATCAATGACCTGCTTGTTTTACATAACAACTCTCTTGTCAGGTCCAAAACCACACAGGTTAAATACCTGAAACCTCCCTTCAACTAACAGGAACTGAAGAACCTTTTGAATGATTGGTGGAACATCTTTGTAAGAACCCAAGTCCAGTTATCCACTTGAAACCACTCCTGTAAAGATGAGTTGCGCCTTTCATTTAATGCTTTGATCATTTTACAAATATAACACAGACTAGAGTAAAAGATGTCTCACCATCAGCTGTAACAGTTGGTCAATACACCCAATTTGTCAATAATGGGGAAACACAATTCAATTCTGTATCTTTATTTCATAGCGATATTTTTGACATTAGTTTACGTCCAATGTGAATCCGAGTGCCGCTCTGCTAAGTAGTGACTGTAATACCATACAGTGGCAGTCATTTGTGAGATGGCATTTCACAATGTCTTCCTGCCATCACTTTTTTTTCGTTTTTTTCCTCTGTTAAAGGGTTTTTTTTGGCAGTTTTTCCTCACCCTTGTTGAGGGTAGAGGTCAGAGGTCAGAGGATGCCACACCCTGTACTCTTTGTTAAAGCCCTATGAGGCAAATTGCAATTTGTGAATATGGGCTATACAAATAAAATTTGATTGATTGATTGATTGACTTCCTCCGCTCCTGTTTTCCCCCTCTCCTCTCCTCCCAGGGTGTTCCTGCGCTCAGGCTGGGGCTGGACCTGCGTCTTTGTCGGTTCCTTCGTCTTTCTCCTCTCCTTCTCCATCCGGCGATCCCTTACTCTCTCTGTGCGTCATCTCTCCAGGCTGGGGGTTGCTGGAGGACTGTGGCTTATTTTTTGCAAACTCTTGGACTATCTAGAGAACGCTACAGGAAACTGCTATGAACCTTTATTGAAAGGCCCAGAGATGGCTCAGCCACTGTTGGTGCTACGAGAGGGGGAGAGCAAGACTGAATGCCTCCGAGCTGGGATGTTATGGCGAGGATATGAGGTTTCAGAGGACGTCTTTCTTCTCTGTCTCTGCTGCCTGCTGTTGGCAGAGGAGACAGCTGTGTTTGGTCCTTATCTGAGTTTAGGAGGGATCTCAGATGCTCCTCTGAGGATCCTCTTCCTCTTCTGCGTTCTCCTGCTGGGCCTCTGGATCTTTCTGCTGCTCTGCCTCTTAGCTTACTTCCCTCAGTTCCCCACCCAGCTGCTGGGGGGCGCTCTAGGCTGCTTGAGCTGGAGAGGACTATATCAGGGATGGTATCGTCTGGGGCCAAGCTGGTATTGTCCTGGGAGGCCTGGATTAGGACTGCTCAGCACCAAGACTGGGAGCACTGAATCTGAGGATGCAAGACTGAGTCATGATCGCAGCAATGAATGGAAGTAAACCAGCAGCAAAGACCTTCACTCATATTCCAGTATCTCCACGAATGATAAATTCAAGCATCAGGTCGATGGTTCTGTTATCAGATTAAAAGTTTGGGTCAGTGTGATATACAATCATCAAATGGACAAAATGGGCTTCAAAATGTCTTTCTCTCTAATCAATGCCAATTCAACAAATACAGCTGAGTGTGTGAAATGATCTGATTGACATTTCTGATTTTCCTGACATCCAGATCAAATCAAATAAATGTGTCTAATGACATCTGATGAGTGGTATGGCATACAGATAATAGTAACAATGATCTGTGGGTTTCTGTAATAGTGTCTTATTGGCATAAAGACTGGTGTATGACAGTGTCTTAACATAATAATTCAAATAAAATCAATCACTTTTGTCATGAAGAATTCAGGTCATTTTTTAGACATACTACACTACGAAGTTTTCTGGTCATTTTTGATGACATACTATGACATTAAGAGATAATTTTTTACAACATACTATACGATGAGTTTTTCTGGTCATGGTTATAGATCATTTTTGACAACATACTACACAGTTTTATCAGTACTATCTGGGGGTTTTTTGGTCATTTTTGACAAAGACAAACTTTACTATGAGGTTTATACGTAATATTTCAAGACCCACTATACTATGGCATTTCACACCATTTTTGATGACATACTACACTATGACAGTTAGAGGTAATTTGTGACGAAATACTATGCTATGTAATTTTGACGACATTCGATACGATAATGATTATAGGTCCTTTTTGATGACATACTATACTATGAGGTTTATAGGCAATATTTCAAGACCTACTATACTACGACATTTTCTGATCTTTTTTTAAACTTTAGAAACATCATAGTATACAAGTATGCTTAATATAAGTTTATGTCATTTTTGACATAAACTCCTTCAGTGGCAGCTGACAAGGTACACCTGACATCAGTCATCTCATCATAGCGCCATAAAAGACCAGTCTTGATTTTACTACGCTGCCATATTGTTTGGTAACTCTAGCCTTTAGCCTCTAGTACCTCTCTGCCTCCTGTGAGTGTTTCTCTGCCATGGTGCTCCTGACTGCCTCCGCCATTGCTGGGTTGCGTACTACTGTTGCTACTGAGCCTTTTCTTTGTTGCTTTTGGATTTTTTGAAATAAAAGTAAAGATTACTGATGCTGATCTGTTCATGACTCATCTCTGTCTCTGCTCTGGGGTCTAATTCTGAGCCGCATGTAACAGAATTATCGGGCCATTATGGATCCCGCAGAGGCAGAGCAGCTTAAACAATCCATGTCTTTTCAAGGGGCTTGAGTAGGTCATCAGGAGGCCCTGCTACGCTATCTCACAGCTAAACTAAGCTATCTCGCAACCAGCTTGACAGTGCTCGACAGCCAAATCCCAGTGTGGTGACCAATTCTCCAGTTTCTCCTACTCTGGTTCCAGTGGGGCCTGGCTCGACTCCAACATACTATAGTATGACAAAGGTTTGATGGCATACTATACTATTAGGTTTTTTTGGTCATTTTTGATGACATACTGTACGATGATGATTATAGGTCCTCCTATACTATGACGTTTTCATAATTTTTTTAAACCTTAAACTAACATCATTGTAGGCAACTTAGTATACATAGTATGAGTTTATAAGTAATTTAAGTAATTTTTGATGATATACTATACTATGACATTTTTAGGTCATTTTTGAAGACATACTATAGTATGATGTTTTTGGTCTTTTTTGAGGACATAGTATACTAATGAAGTGTTTTGGTCACTTCTGATGACATACTAGACTATACTATGATGTTTTTGGTCATTTTTGACGACATACTACACTATGAGTTTTATAGGTCATTTGTGATGACATACTATACTATGACATTTATATATAATTTCTGACAACATATACTATGGTTTTTTTTGGTCATTTTTGACAACATACTATGCTATGAAATTTGTTGGTAATTTTTGACGACATACAATACAATGATTATAGATCATTTTTGACGACATACTATACTATACTATACTATACTATACTATACTATACTATACTATACTATACTATACTATACTATACTTGAAGTGACCGACTGGCAGACGCTCTGTGAGCTGCGTGGAGAGGACATTGATGGGCTCACAGAGTGTGTCTCCGATTACATCAACTTCTGCGTTGACACCATCGTTCCACCACAGACTGTCACCCACGGCTTGTTATTTGGGTAACAAAGGACAAAGGACATTAAGAACATCCTTAGTGTGTCTCCGATTACATCAACTTCTGCGTTGACACCATCGTTCCACCACAGACTGTCACCCACGGCTTGTTATTTGGGTAACAAAGGACAAAGGACATTAAGAACATCCTTAACAAGAAGAAGAGGGCTTTCAGAGCTGGCAACAAGGAGGAGGTGCGAACGATCCAGAAGGAGCTGAGAACGAAGATCAGAGAGGCCAAGGACAAGTATAGGAGGAAGCTGGAGTGGAAACTCCAGCAGAACAACACCAGAGAGGTCTGGAGTGGAATGAGGACCATCACAGGCTTCAGACCATCCAGCAGCAGAGGAGTGGAAGGCAGTGTGGACGCGGCAAACGAGATGAATCTGTTCTTCAACAGATTTGACTCTGTGAACCCTGCTCACCTGCAGCCAGCACTCACCCTACGCTCTCACTCTCTCCCTCCCCCGTCCCACAGCCCCTCATCTTCCTGTGATGGCCCCCCTCACACCTCCTCCCCCAGCTCCCAGGCTGACAGCACTCTCCAGCATAGCACCTCCACCCCTCCCCCTCCTGTCACTTCCACACTGACCATCACCCCTGATCATGTCAGGAGACAGCTGAGCAGACTCCACTCAGGAAAGTCTGCAGGCCCGGATGGCGTGAGCCCACGGGTGCTGAAAG